>JNEY01000006.1:64545-75591 GCA_020875895.1 Aphelenchus avenae
CCCTTTTTTGACCCCTCCCTCCCTCCTGTAATCAAAATGTAATCAGGGGGCCCGACCCCTCCCCCCACCCTGTAATATTACACGTGGAAAATCGAATTTTAAGCGCAGTACAAAGCAAGTTTTAAGTACGTTTTTAGCACTTTTAAGCAAATAAAACCAGTTAAAAGTGCTTGAAAAATATGTTTTAAAAGGGCCCGCCGCAGGCGATACCAACGAAATTTTAGGCGAAAATTTGATAAATATAGTCAAAAGTCCGTCGGTCGGCGCCTAGCAGCAGGCCATTTTATCTGAGTGCTTGTGCTTACGTAATCAAAGGCCCGACCCCTCCCCCTCTCCCCGTAATCAAATGTAATCAGAGGCCCGACCCCACCCTCCCTCCTGTAATGATTACATAATTTCTGGACGCTCCCTATGCACCTAAAATTTCATAAGCATGGAACTACTTCTGCCTTCTTGTATGGCTTCTATTAATGCACTGGGCAGAAGCGATAAGCGCACAGTATGTAGTACGTTTAGGCTACACCGGGTAGCAGTGCCGGTCGCGCAAATCGTGGCCTATCAGCTAGCTGAACCTAGTGACGGACAATGAGCGTACCAGATACAATTAGATCATGCCAGTGTAGCACAACATAAACCAGACTTGTGCCGCCATCGCCACCTTCGCAGCAATGGTCACGCGCAGGCCAAAGGAGTCGGAGACGTTTTCAGACCAGACGCATCCCTCGACGCAACAAGTTGCGTAGTCGGCCTGTCTCTCGACGTAAGCTTCTTCAAGTACGTCCTACCGCAGCCCAATATGCGGGAGTGGTTTGACTTCTAACCGAGCCATCCGAAGTGTTTTGCTCGTAGCAGTCAACCTGGCGTAGCACTTGCCTAATTGGCTTATGAGAAATGATGAAGCCGTGCAACAAGCTAATCCTCTGAAGCCGGACCGAAGCTGTTACTGTGGACAAGCTTATAGCGGCGGCGGTTACCGCCCAAAGGTCATCCTCGCTTAACGCCTCAGCTGATATTGTTCATGTACTGGTCCACTTCGTACGAAAGCTTAAGCTTTTATTAGTATTGCACAACATATCAGGCGTATTGCACTACGTCCAAATTGCACTAGCCACATGAGGCGATCTAAATAAATAAGCAGTCGAATGTAGGGGCCAAAAGAGTGTGCGCAGCTTGCTTCCCTCCATCGCACTAGTTCTTATCAGGTGTTGTGTGCTCGATTAGCAGCTCTTCGCGGGTGGTCGATTGGTCAGTAGATAGGCAATGATAGTGAGCATCGAGAGCAGCAACGTGGCGCAGAGTCCAGCCGGAACGACGAGCATCTCAAAAGGCACACACCGAGAGCTAATAGGCTTCGCGTTCAGTCGTGCTAGACCTTCATCGTTTCCAGCGCCGAAACCTAAAGCTTTGAGTTACCAAGCAGCTACAATCGTCGAGGTATCACGACGATCCTACAGTGCTTATTGACGTACCAATCTGGGGATCAAGCACATCAAAGGAGCGTGTTCGGACGTCTACGTCAGCTACCCCGGATGACACCGCCAAAACCTTTCGGTCTTGGTGGGAACGTTTTGTAAGACGTGGTCGCTGACTGGAGAGATCCGGACACTTGGGAATCTAAATGATTCTTTAGTAGACAAGCAATAACGATTGGGCACTAACCGGGCACTCGCCATCCTTAATGTCTAGGCGGATGCTGCACTGGAAGTTGACGACTACTCGATCCGCAAACTTGAATGCATGGGCCTCCTTCTGCGCCATAAGAGGTCCCGGTCCGTACTCAAGGTTGTCCAATAGGTACCGGTCGATTGCGCAACTAAAGTTCGGTTTTGCGTGGCTCTGTAAGCATATACAGGCAAGCAGGTGCACCTACCCTTCATCGTTGAGAATGACAAATTCCGTTCCAGTACCGTCTTCGACGAAGCACGAGCTAAACGCTGAGCTTAGTCCTAGGCCTTGCAAGAAGATTCAAACCGGCGCAAGTAGCCTCCTCACTAGTACTCAAGAAGATTCAAACCGGCGCAAGTAGCCTCCTCACTAGTACTTACTGGACTGTCATGCACCACAAGTTTGGTGCCGTGGAGTCGCAGACCCACTGGTGGAGCAGCTTGTTGCCAACGGACACAACGGACACTGGGTCCTTCGTAAGCGGGTCCACCACCTCGTAGCGACAGCGAGGCATCTCCGCTAGCTCAGTGAACGGTTGTAGCGTCCCTATGGACACCGTCAGCGGGTACGTAACCGTCTTTTCTGACTAAAAGGCCTTTGCTGAGACTGGAAAGAGCGTGACATATCACACGATCTCACCTGCATGTAGAAACAGCTAATCTCGTATCCACGGTCGACCTTTGTGATGAAGTCACTGTGGAACGAGATCATGATCTTCACGTTGACGAATAGGCCAGGCGGATTTTGCTGAAACGTATGCCGTTAACTACTTAGCTTTATCAAGACCTACCGATCGTATGGTAACCACTCCACAACTGTCCTTTCGGATAGTGATCGACGTACTCTTTCGACCAACGTCCCGCGAAACGCAGTCCGTTTCATTGGCATGACCAACTACGAATACGCGCCCTTGGAATAGGTCCTCAAAAGACGTACGTCCATTATAGTTGCCCGGTGCCTACCTCCGTAAGGAAGACGATCTCAATCGTATCTTCTCCACATTCTACCTCTGCGCGGCCTAAATAAGGCCGGGTGACGTTACCACCCATGCACGCTTTAGCACCTTTACTTTACGTCATTTGAGTTTCATCCAGGAAGCTATTAATGTGCCACCAAGTTGTGAGCTGATCAGCTAACAAGGGCTCTTACATCATCAGTGGGACCAAACTTGACGACTTCAAGAACTACCGCCATCCAGGCGACAGCAAGAAATTGGTATGCTTATGCCGCCCCAATTGTCTTGCGTAACATGAGCTTAGGATGCGTAACAGCATGTTCGCTGTTGAGGTATGTCCTACATGGGGAAGCAGGAAAATCCGGGTTGATGCCACACGACGATTGTTTCTCGACTGATAGAAATCGGTGAAACATGCACTACCCCCAAGTAGGTACAGATCACTTTTTTCAAAGTGGTAAACTTTTACGCCGACGCACTAGCCATGTTTAGCCGGATGGGGCGGGGTCAGGTACCGCAAGTACAAATTGTTGACGTCTGAGAGGTAGAGGACGTAGCAGAAGTCCAGGTTTTCGAAGAACAAAAGTGATGAGGACCAATTCGGGACATAGGTCTGGTTTGGTCCATAGTATTGCCATGAATGCGCGCAAGAAAGATGCGCGTGGCAGACCTATCGTACTTACCAACTTGGCCGTTGGGAATTGGGATGGCATCGAAGTAAGTGAAAAGGGTCAGAACGACCACAGGTAGAAGGGTCCGGAGCGTCATTTGGCCTTGCAAACACGAGTGTTGTTGCCTCACCGTCCAACACCTGGCTTTCAACGGACGACGGCAGACTCACTCGGTTTCGTGGGATGGCGTGTTGGGGCGGTTTGCGAAGACTTGTTTCAAATCCACAAAAAGCGAATACCGCCAGAAGCAGCGTTCTCGCGCGCTAGCCAAGAGCGCGTCAGGGATGCGCGAGATTGCTGCGGCTTAGTGGGTTCTCCTTTCGACGGTTTCATTTTCCCGCGTGGATACTGACTCTTCTAATCAGCCCTGTCAAGTCGCGGATTCATCGGAAAGTGAGTTTTTATAGCGGTTTCACGCGTGCTTCATGGTCAGCTCGATTGGCGTGTCGAAAACCGGATTACCGTTTATCATTGCAACTTGAACGGGCAAATACGTCGACAGCAGCTGCGCGTATAGCAAAAACACCAAATAATAGGGCCTAGATATCTATGAGCAACCTTGGCTTGGACAAAAGACAAGGCCATTGTGCATAGCGACGGGAAGAACAAAATTCAAAGATTTTCCTTTTTTTCAGTGAAAGTCAGTTGTTTGCTCTTGGTTTTGCGACTTCAGAGCACCACGACATTTCATTTACGAACCCATTTTGCTGAAGAGCAACTTTGTACGTAACTGCACCGCCAATAGTTTTCTCGTTGGTCGCTCTCTGCTTTTCATTTTTCCCCACTAATTGGGCTATTGTGTTTTTCGCACGAACCAGTCGAGATTGCCGCGGGCGCTGCATTGGTCCTCACGTTAGGTAATGGATCCGTGCTGTTACGCAGACGAGGATATTACAAAAAGGGGTTTCCGTCTTCCAAAAGGGGTTCGCAAAACTGCAGACATCCAACCACAGCCGCGCATTGTTTACGTGGCTTCGAAGTTTAACATTTGACCATCTGCCGCTGACCAGATGTTAACAAGATTTATTAGTAACGTAACGGCTAACAACGACAAAGGCTTGGAAAACCTTCGAAACAATAACAACCAAAAAAAGTAATCGCGATTAATCAATGCTTGTGCTTTTTGACGGAGTAAAACTGCTTTTGTCCAAAGCCGTGCTTCTTGTAGCCAGCGCCTTGGAACTTCTCTCGCGCTTTGACCTTCGGCTTGTGCGAGACGGGCAGGTCGACGAATGGGGGCGCGTTGAAACCGAAAGACTTCGCCACCTGGACGAGGTCCAACGTGTTGACGTCGTAGATCTCCTTTAGCGAATGCGAGTCGTACGCCCGGACGTAGCCTCTGAAAGTGCAGTATGTTACTCCATCCGAACTCGTCCGACACCAATCTGTGTCCCAAAACGCACTTGTATGCCTCCTTGGCGGACTTGTTAAGGTAGTAGTTCTGCGAAACGAGCTTCTCCAGCTGCGGCTGAATGTTAGCGATCTTCGCCCACGAGAACTCGTACTCGTTGAGCGTGACCTTGGCGGCCTTCAGGTAGCGCAAAAAGCCCAGTTCCTCCGGGCGCAGAACCAGCAGCGCGTGCCCGGTGCCGGTGTCACCACGAGCGGTACGACCGACGCGGTGGATGTACTCGCGAGGCTCATCCGGCGGGTCGTACTGAACGATCCAGTCCACTTGAGGGATATCCAGTCCGCGAGCGGCAACGTCCGTGCAGAGCAGGATGCCGGACTCTGCTTGACAGAAGGAGAAGAACGTGCACGTGCGTTTTTGCTGCTTTTGCTTTCCCTGCAAAACACACATTTGTGCTGCGTTCGGGAGCCACAGCCGAATGCGACTTACGTGGATGCACTGCACGGGCATATCGATGTAGTTCAGTAGTTCGTGATGGTACTTCACCGATGCGCACGACGAGAAGAAGACCATTACCTTCTTGCCCTTGTTCTTCTTCAGGAAGGTGAACAACAGGAGGAAGCGCTTTTCGGATGGACAGACCACGTATCCCTAAGTAGCATCATTTCTTCGTTCCACCATTCTTTCACGTTACCTGTTCCAGGCCTTCCACCGTCGCAGCGTCTTCATCCTTCTTGTCGTTCGCGTCGATCTTCAGCGGATTTGCGTGCAGAGCTACCTTGACGAGCTCGTCGACCTTCGGTGTCTGCGTTGCGGAGAAGAGCATGGACTGACGCTTCTTGGGCAGACAGCGGAGGATCTGCTGCATTTCCACCTCGAAACCGATGTCCAGAATGCGATCTGCCTCGTCGATGATAAGGCATTTTAGGTTGCGATGGATGAAGTCATCCGTGTTCTAGGGACAAAGTAAATCGTACCTCTGTCAGCGACTGTAACTACCTGTAGGTGGTCCAGGAGCCGTCCCGGAGTGGCTACCAGAACCGAGATGCCCTTTGCGAGTCGTTGCGCTTCTGCTTGCCGATTTGCACCGCCCATTATGAGTCCATGCGTCAGATTGGGGTGCTTCTCGAGCAGCTCGCTCACTACTCCGTAGGTTTGCATGCTCAGCTCGCGTGTTGGGGAGATAATGATTACGCCCGTGCCGTTGTACTGCTTCCAGCCCAGTTTCACAAGGAGTTCGATGGCGGGGATCAAGAAGGCGAGTGTCTTGCCGCTGCCGGTCTTAGCGGCTCCTAGCACGTCGCGACCCTAAACTCGCACTCGTATACTTTGTCAAGCGCATGAGGGTTGCTTCGTAAAACGCCTTACCTCCAACAGGGGTTCAATCGTCTCTGCTTGGATCTTCGTCATCCTGGAGAAGCCCATCGCTTTCACCGAATCCAGCGTCGCGTCGGAGACCTTGCCGCGAAGGCCCTCGAATAGCTTTTCCGTGAGGATCGACGACTTCACCGCGGACACTGTAGCGTCTGGCTGGCTTCTTGATTTGCCGTTCTCCGCGACGACTTTTTCATGAGCCGTAGCACCGTTCGATGTAGGCTCCGCGGATGAATCCGATCCATCGACTGGCTCCTCCTTGAGGTCCTCGTTGTCTTTAAGCGTGCCTCATCCTCAGGTCTTGGCTTTTTCGCCGACGATGCCTTGTTAGCTGCCTTCAGCTTTTTCAGCTTACGCTTGAAGACCTTCTTTTGAACATCAACGTTAGCCATGGCGCTGTTCCTGGAATGGTTAACGCTGTATTTGACAAGATTTAGCTGAAGCGCCCGCTATAGGTGACACGCATAACTTGAGTAAACGGATATTAACCGTACGTGGGTATGCCCAATACTTTTCGACATTATATTTATTTACAATGGCCCGCCATGATAGTGAGACAGAGTCCTAAATGCATGGATAGAGGTGATACTACCACGGAGTTAGTCATGCAAGACCACACTGCCAATGAGAATGAACGCTCGGCTACATGAGGAGTGAGAAGCAGAGAGAGGAGAGTGAGGTTACACGCATCAGTGCTAGGGACGAGGTCACACGCACGCAACTAGTTGAGACTGTTTGTACACTTTTTGGTTTTCGGCACAAGTAGCGAAGAGGACGAGATCTAAATGCCGCCACCAGTTTCTAAAGCAACTCCGTTTTGGTTTTGGTATATTGTGATTTGGCGAGGGGGAATAGGGTCGGATGCTAAGCGAATCCCTTCACTGATCGTCGATCACCCAGAGCTGCTCCGCGGAGACGTCCAGGTTCTGCGAGCAGAGAGCGCGACACGCAAAGATCAGGAAGCGCTTCAAGCTCTTGTTCCAAAGGAGATAGTTGAAGGACCAGATGCAGCCGTCCTCCGTGAATGGGTCGCTATTGTATCCGGGAATGTAGCTAAACGAACAATGGAGCAGCTTCGCAAAGTGTACGTGAGCGATGCGTACCTGTATATGACGCAGTCGTCAATCTTCACAGCGTCGTCGACTGCTTTCCAGAGCTCGTCGCGAATGTTCAAGTAGCCGTTCACTGTCGCGCAGAACTTTCCGTTGACGTTTTGTACCACGTCCTAAAGCGACAACAGTTTGCATAGGAACAGCATGAATTACGCATCTCACCTCGAACTTGTGAAGCGTGAAGGATGCGCTCTTTGTCTGCGAGAAGTCGTAGTCGGGATAGGAGAGATTCAGCACCGCTCCGAGGTTGAAGAGTGTGAGGCGCGACACAGCGCCCACCATCACGTTACCTGCCTGATTCTCCTCATCCGAGCCGGACAACCCGGGCTCGGACAAGTGCCTCAAGCGCGTGTTGTTGAGATTCGAGAACGGCGAAACCGAAAGCGAGAACATCCTGACGTCCTCCTCTGGCGGCGAAAGCGGCTGTAGGTCGTTGGTGCCACCACTTGTGGGGCACTTCATGCTTCGCTTCCACTCTCGTTTGTCCGTGGAGACCATTTTGCAGGAGAAGGACTCCAGCTTTACGTCCAACGTGACATCTTGCGCGTTACTGGATATGTAGTACGCAAGAGAGTCTAGAGACGATCGGAAATATGGCGGCTATCGCGGGCGATAACCTACCCAAGGTCGTGTTCTCGAGGAGCTTCATACAAGCGGTGTATCAGTGTGATAGTTTTGAGTGCTCTAGAATGAAAGGAAGTAGTAGAGTACGCTTCCGGTCACGTGACAACGCCTATGCAAAATTAAGAAGCTGCAAGGATGTAGGCCAGAGAATGCATTCTGCTCCAAGCGTCCTAAGGCTATCTGCGATCAAAGGCAGGCGACAAAACAGATGTTTGCAGAGCAAAAGACTGGGTAAAACTCGATAAGATAAAGCGGGAAGTTCAGCGCTTCCGGTGGGTTCTGCGAAATCGACCCGGCCCTTTCTGGCATTGTGCCCTTACGCATGCCACAGAAACAATCACTGAGTCACTAATTTAAAAGTCACAAGAACTTACCAAAATGCTGAAGGCTGCCTGCTAAGGAAAAATCATGGGATATGAGCTCGCATCCGTACTCAGGTAAGCTCAGGCTTCCGTGCCATGAAGCCATCCGCACGATATGCACCAAACAGTAAAGCAATTCGTTCACCATCATATGCCAGTTCAGATTTTGTCCGCGGCATTCCGATGGAAATACACAGCTCCTTCTACCCAGCACCGTCTGTCGTGCTGCCAAAGATAAAGCTTCGTCCGCCGCGACAATACGAGGTATGTGCTTGTTGAAATTGGCCTCGTTGCTCAGAGCAGGCCATTATGAAATCGGTTAGGTACTTGCACTGTCTATTGAATGGGTTTGTAGAGTGTTAGTTACACTTTAACGCATATTGTAGCGTATTGAAATGCCGTAAGTTTAGTATGATTTCTCGGCAGAAAGGGGCGCTGTGCTCAAATACGAAGAACAACGACGACTGCAAGAAGAGGCCAAACAATTGCTCAAGGAATCACGGCCCAAGTCCGCTTCGCCACCATCGACAGCACACCCTCAAGCCAGAGCTCCCGTATTGCCTAGCAGCTCGTCGTCAGTGCCCGTTCCTATGACGCATCTCTGGAAACCATCCTCCACTAGTGAACTTCAAGCGCTTTCGTTGTCCAACAGCGCTAACGCTGTAGCGGAGCAGCGTAGGAATCTAGCGGAGTTTGAAGCGCCTATCAGCATATTCGACAAGCTCGAGATCGAGTGCCTTGACGACCGCGCGGAGCTGGAAAAGCTGCTCAACCTTAGCAGTTCACAGGTACAAATCCAATGGACGTTGGCAGGTAGACAAACGTTGGCGGTTTAGGACGAAACGTCTAGTACGACATCGGACGACAGCCGACCTTCTACGGTTGCTAGCACCAGCTTTCCAATGATGAAGCTCGCACCGGCAGCGACCAATAATCCCTACCCGACGCTGAACAACTACGAGTACCCGGACTTGAGCGGGCCTACTACCCCAGCGTCGCAGAAGGCGAAACCCTCCGAGTATTCCCCGCTTCAGAGCAATCCGACGGCAGCTAAGCTGCTGCAGGAAGGACACTCCGAGACGGTCATATTGGCCTGCCTGAATTCACTTAACTCGCGACAAGTGAGAATTGTAAGTTGGACGTATACCTGAATTGCGCGTTTTCACACAATGTCTTGCAGCTAGAAGTCTACGTTCAAGCCGTAGGTGCCTTAGTGGGGCAGGGATTTGCACTGTCTGCCTGCGTCAAACTTCTTCAGGAACTCGGTGACGTCGACAAGAAGGTACGCTTAAAAAGTTCGCCTCCTTTAATATCACTAAACGATTTTAGCGGGTACTGAGCGTCTCGGAGAACGTTATTCAACTCTGTGGCATGGGCTTCGACCGCGTACGGGTAATGGACGCCTTCAGAAAAGCTAGTGGCGCGCGCCAGGCAGCGCTCGATATCTTGCTAACTCACTGACTCTTGTGATATTTACCACTTAAGCGAAGTAAACGGCTTTCTGATCATCCACTGCAAATTTCAGATCTACTAGCCCACCGCGTTAGTTTTATGCATTTATGTGCCCTTAAGTTGTTTTACATCTTGGTGGACATTGGGGGTATGTTTGGATGAGGAAGTGGCCACGTTTCAGAGGGTTTCTTCGGTCCAGGGATGGGCAGGTCCCGGTATCCCGGTGGTCTAGGTCCCTGTCCCGGTCGTCACGAAAAAAAGTGCCCATCCCTGCTTGAGTCTTATACACGAGGAAACCAACCAGATTTAAGCCGTTTGTAGAGAAACGCTATATTTCGCCTATTAGCCTCTCACGTGTGCTAACGCGCACGCAGCGATGCTTGCAGGAATTACTTAAGACTTTGACCGCTAGTGAGTGGATACTGTGTTTGCCTGGCTTGACGCCCAAGAGATTTTTTTTTGTACAGCGATTTTGATAGCGCTCTCTTGGCTAGAATACAGGTGTTTTCCAGCGACGCTACTTATTTGTACTTCCTCCTTGTGTGTCTGGTCACTTTCTGGAAGTCCGGGCTCTTTTCGAAAGCTGTACGGTAAAGATTCGTCCTGTCAAGCATTAAACCAAGTTGATGTCCTGTGCCATCCGTACACACGTCAGAGTATGTAATTACATTTTAATGCATCCCAATTTCATTTCATTTATTTACGTCCTAAGACGTGACGAAAGGCGGCAAGAACAGTGGCACACAATGAATTCTTTTCGTGATTGCATTCGAGAGATTCGAGAATGAGAGATGAGCGCATGCGAACTCGAAACTTTGGCACTTGAAACTACGCGTTTGGCGCTGTTGGGACCGCTTAACAAGAGGACGATTTCGAAGGACCTCGTAAAAAGAGGATGGTTTCAAGGAGTACCGGTTGCTTGCAACGTCTTCAAACATGATTCTCTTGCAATCATTGCTACCGAAGTATCGACTCCCGTCACAACGTGAGAAAGCTAGTAGGCTGAGCATTTCACGGTCACGATGATTTGCATCAAGATGCGTTTCAGGCTTTCAGGCTTGTATAGAGACTCTTTTCATTTTTAGTAACGTCACCGTTTAGTGACTCCAAGGTTGAGTAACGTCACCTTCGGGTTCACTTAATAGGGCTTAATGCGAAGCAATTCCATGAGCATACTTCCGCCGAAACATCCATCCGCCCACGTGAAGGCGCCAAATGTAGACTGTCACACGATAGCACAGTAATTCGCCACTATTACAGTAGGTTACAGTAGCTGTGTAGCCGTCTGCCTGCGGCTGCGCAGCAGCCGGCACTTACAGTAGCGGTACCCTAGTGCGCGCCGAACTGGTAATGGACACTGACAGTAAATGAACGCAACAAATGTCACTACCCCGTAGTAGAGATCGGCACCCGTGCCGTTGTACGGGCCGTACCCGTACCCGTACCCGTGTTTTTACCACGGCTTCCACGGCACGGGGGG
>JNEY01000006.1:78218-92277 GCA_020875895.1 Aphelenchus avenae
GCGCTGGTCACTGCCATGGAACCGCTAAATCTGGATGCATAATTCCGGAGATACACACCAAATTATGATTGGCCAAGCCGGTCTTTGGCTCATTGTTGCCTTCATTCTACCTCTATTCTCTGCAGAATCACCAATAATACAGCCAGGTAATTCCTCGTACTATTTTACGGGTCATTTGTCTTAACGTTTTATTCAATTTACATTGATTTAATCCTTTGCCCACTAAACTGTGAGGCAAAGACGCATCATTTTAGACAACACCTTCACCAATGGCGCCCTATCGTACAAAGTGCTTCTCGTGGACACGAAGTCGACTTCGCTGTACGTCGGTGCTCGGGGTCACATCTTCCGCCTCTGGCTCTACAATATCAACGACACTTCCTCGTCGAATTTGGTAACTCTCGATATTTACGTTTAACAAAGTTCAACGGAAATTTTGAGTACTCGAAGAGGACCTTGGAAGTCCGCCCCGAGGACCAGGAGGAATGTCAACGTGGTGGAAATCCTGAAGCCGACTGTGCCGACTGGGTCCGGTTGCTGTTCCTCACTGGCGGCGGGCACCTCTTCGTATGCTCCAGCAACGCGATGAAGCCGCAGGTCCGCACGATCGAAGCACAGTCGCTAGCGGACACCGACTACCCCAAGACCATCATCGGCATCTGCTCACCCCATGATAACCTCAACACGACGGCCACTTACGTCGGTACGGCGGAGAACCCGTGGCCCCTGCATGTAGTGTACGGACTTTTTTAGAGTACGGAAATCCAGGAGACATACCCTCGGTGTACTCCGGGATCCGGACCGGCTTGTCGCTGGAGAACCATCTGATCTACCGTCCGCCACTCGTCTTCAACCACAAGGAGGCATACAGCGCTCTGCGCACAATTTACACGGATTCAAAGTGGCTCAACGGTATTTCACTCATTTCCTTACCTACGGTGTAAAATAACTCTTTAGAGCCTCAGTTTGTTGGTTCATTCAGCGCGGGACAATACGTCTACTTCTTCTTCCGCGAAGTGTCAGTAGAAGCCGAAAGCTGCGGGCGTACGGTGTACTCGCGCGTTGCGAGACTATGCAAGGTTAGCAGCCAGTTTTGTCGGCAAAATTTGTACCGGGCTGTTTCCAGAATGACATGGGAGGTAAAAACGTTCTTCGACAAGTGTGGAGCTCCTATGTGAAAGCTCGGTTGAATTGTTCCATATCGGCGGGGCAGAGTACTTTCTACTTCGACCAAATTCGTAAGCTTTTCGTAATTTCATGCACTGTTCAGCCTTACGTTCATCGGATAGTAGGGTATTTTTTACAGAGTCCATCCACAAGGTTGATCTCGAGACCGACGCGAACATTTATGCGACTTTCACTACGGTTCCGTCTCCTTACCAAAGGTAAGTTGCCTCAAATCGACCGAATGAACTCGACACCGCAAGTAGTCAGCCTACATTTTATCGTCTAACTGCGTTACTCGTTTAGTTCGGCCATCTGCGTGTTCAGCCTAAACGCAATTAACCAGGTAAGACATACTAACGGATGCCCTGCCTATGGACGTCCTTAAGATCTTCGACAACGGCCTCTTCCTTGAACAACCAACGATCACCTCTACATGGATGCTCACACCGCCTGAGAACGTCCCCACCCACAGACCGGGAACGGTAAGAAATTGTCCACTGCGAGGATAATGAGCAGCTTCAGTGCGTGCCAAACTCACATTCACTATCAGACGAGGAGCTCCACTTCGCGAAATCCCATCTTATGATGGCGGATTCGGTGCCCGGTGGAAAGCCCATTCACTCGGTGCGCGACCACTTCATGACGTCCATCGTTGCGGATATTCGAGACGAAAATACGGTCGTTCTCTTCGTGCTTGTGCCTCAGTACGTTCTTCTGTTGCCCCTTTTTAGTTGCTGCCGTGCTTTAGCAAGAGAGAACTGCTCAAGGTCGTTCACCAACGTGATACGAGCGTTCTTCGAAGCGGGAAGCACAATCTGATTGCGACCTATCGCCTGCCGGGCACCGACAGAGTGAACGCGATGACCATTCTCCCCAACGAGTACCTCTTCGTCGCAGGCGACAGCGGCGTTTACCAGTTCCGACTCGGACAGTGCGCCTTGCATGCAGGCTGCGAGTCCTGTGCCTCCGACCCGTACTGCTCGTGGAACATCGCACGCGGGGAGTGCTTCCCCCAAGAGACGGCGCATTCCACGGCCGTTGGCTGGATCACGGACTCGACTGGCTCAGAGAAGTGCCGAACTTACCTACAGTCGGCCAGCCGGACGTTGTATCCGGGCGACGGTGCCATCCTGCGATGCCCCACTGAAGATGTCACCTTGGTGGAGTGGCGCGTTGACCGGCAGCCGGTTGTATTCGACTACCTCAACGTCGTGTTTGCCGCTAATGGAGACCTTGTACTTGTCAATGTGAGTTTCAACCTTTGCGCATAGCGTTTACGAGTGACTTCGTGCTACTCGTGCCCCTGGTCTGACTGGTGACAAAACTACTAGTGGCTCAACGACACTATTCGTGCTCTCGCGCATGCAACAAATAACCTCGGGCAGCTATGAAGTCCGTGTATTTTCCTGGAACTCTTAAATTTATTTTATTTTTATTGAAAATTATCTCACGACACGTGTGACACGGGTCACGTCTTCCCCGGATTGCGTATGTTCACTTTTGTCTCAATGTTTCGCCGATCTTTCAGGTCACACGGCAACAAGCAGGCGCATATCAGTGTTTGGTAGGCGGCGTGCCTGTGATGGAGCACGTCATCCATGTCGATGATGGTAAGTTGGGAACCTGTCCGCACCTTTGAACCCTCAGCTTACCAAGCTTAGTTAAGAGAACTGCTTTAGAAAACTGTGCGAGACCTAGAACTGTCGAGCAGTTTCACTCCCTCCAGCGCGAGTGGTGCCGCAAATTCGACAACTACCGATCGAATCTCTCTCGTTGGCAGACGTGGTATGAGAGCAATGTAAGTATCGTCAGAGGTATCGTGAACATGGCTTCATCGGTCTTTTCAGAGTCATTGCCCGAGAGCTAGCGAAGACGACATCTTGCCTGTGAATCAGAAGCTTACGTTTGTATAGGTTGAAAGGAAAGTCCGACAATTTCGTACATGCAATACCTTGCTTGTGGTTTTCTGCATCCATGACTTTTGTGCATAAAATTTATCATTCCTCGTCAGAAAACGTTGCCTTTGCTCGTCGTTTCTGTAGGTAGTATTGGACAGTTTCTATCGTGCATATAAGCCAAGGCCGAAATCTGTGTTACTTTCCTGACGTTTCTACGTTTATTAGATGGCAGCTTGACTAATCGATAGAAATTCAACAGTAACAATACCAAACCCTACTGTGGCGCTATGGCATCCGCACAACGAGAACAAAGCTGTTCAGATGCTACGCGGTTGTGCTTACGACATCGCGCGCAGAATAACCTATGTGACGGGACAACTTCAGTGTGCGGTGCTTGGTCCTCGACGCTGCGCTCCATATGCACGCATGAGACTCCAAGCGCTTCGACTAGGTCCGAATCGAACGATTCCTTGCTTTGTTGCAGCGTACTCACGCATTCGTAGTCTGACGGCTTCAGCGTAACTATCACAGCCTAAATACCTCCCTTGTTACCAAGCCCTTACTCTGCGCTGTGTACCTTTTTCGAAAGATCCGACTTCACTCCATCCTTCGTAAAGGTGGCGCGAATGTCTTCTACGATGCGCACGAGCTCGCCCAATTTACTGTCGTCGTAGAGGTCCTTCGAAATGTGGGCGCTCTTGAAGTCGTCCTTTACGACGGTTTTCTCATCGATGAGTGGGTGGTGAGTGGCAAATTCCACGGCAAGGTGTGGCAGAATTGGCGCCATGACACCCGTAAGAGCTCGGCTAACTTCTGAGAGTGTGAACTGTGCGGCCAGATGAGCATCCGAGCCGACGCGGTCGCAGTAGAGACGGTCGCGAACGAAGTGCTAAGCAGCAAGCTAATTTCGTTCTTGCCAAACAGTGGGAAGAAAGTGTCTTCCTTACAACAACTTACAATGTACTGAGAACTGAGTGGGTTTTGTAAGAACTGCACAAGACCGTGCGCCACTGCTCGAAAACGATGGTCTTCGTAATGGCACTCCGCGTTCGCTACGAATTGTGCAGTAGACGACAGTACGTGCTAAAACACGCTTGACTATTGAGCCAAAGTTGGTGAAACCACACCTTGTCGAGAAAACGTAACCGCGACGGACGTTCACCGTTGAAGCCTTTGAGTGCGCCAGCAAGGAAACGCAAGGGAAGCCGAATTTGCGTGATCATCTTCCTTAGTTCTTCCAGCGCTTGATTGCCAATCTTGACGTCCGAAATGCTTTCACTCGCGTGACTCGCTACCCACAAGCGAAGACCGTCCGCGCCTAGTGCCTGCTTACTTAGCGTTCCATCAGTGATCTGCAACAAAATTTCAAGCTCCCATTCGGCCTTTTTAAGGAGAGCATATCATTGAATGCTTACCGTTGCCGGTGGGACGACATTCCCGACGGACTTCGACATCTTCTTGTTCTGATCGTCGACAGCGAAACCGTGTGCAATGATGCGGCGAAAAGGGACGGGCCGCTAAAACACTAATAAAGCTGTTATTTGTTGGGGGTTCGTACTTTTGCTGCCAACGCAGTCAACAGCAGCGATTGGAACCATCCACGGAACTGGTCCTGCCCTTCGAGGACGACATCTGCCACTCGCGGGGCCGTATGCCACGCCATTCCGCTGTCCATCCACACGTCCATGACGTCGTAGCTTTTCCTGACGGCGTTCTCGTTCGAAATATGCAGTCTTTCCTTCAGCTAAACGTAGTAGGTCTACCCTTGTTTTCTCATTCTGCTACGGTACATCGTCATTGAGGAGCTCCTTCACTGGTGCCTTCCACCAGACGTCGCTACATTCTTTGGCGACGAGCCGGCTCACATGGCGAATGAACTCCCCGCTGGTGATGGCATCGTCACCATCCGCGCTGAGTAGAGCCGGAATAGGAACACCCCAGGCCCGCTGTCGCGATAGACACCACGCTGGACGGTTTTCCAGCATGGACACCAGCGATGAGCTTAGATCTGCAAAGAACGTGACGGTGGCTGCTAACGAGAAAAGTGCTACCGTGCTTCCCGCTGGCTATGACCGTCTTGCTGAGCGCGTCGAGTGCTTCCGGGATGACTTTCGTGACGTCCAGGAACCACTGCCTCGATGCCCGGATAATGACCGGCTGAAAGATCGGGGGATAAATCTTGATCGCCGTGCATTCTACCCACCTTATTGGTTCTCCAATCGTACGGATATTTGTGCGAGTAAGGTGCACTATGCACTACGTGCCTGCGATAAGTGCTGAGAACAAGAGCGTTAGTGGCTTCCGCGAGCACTTCTTTCCCTTCCAGTGTGTGTCCCATTTGCCGCGTATACCGCCCATCTTCGTCCACGAAGCATTCGATCTTTTCGCCTCTTTCCACTCCTAGTTGGTAGTCGTCGTGACCGTGGGCGTAGGCCGTGTGAACAAGGCCGGTTCCAGCATCGGATCTGACGTGCTTGGCCGGTATGAACGGTTGAGCAAGGTCGGTAGATGCTGGATTTCGGTAGAAGAGATCGTTGAAGAAGGCGGCATCCACCGTTCGAACGACGCGTACTTCTCGATTCGTCGAGCTCCTCAAGATCGGTAGGCAATCCGCCGCGACGATGTAGTACTCTCGAGTAGGACTCCTGAAATTTTAAGCCTTTTAACGGGACGAAGACTCATCAACCCACTTTAAGGTGTCTTCGAACTCCACGAGGCAATACTTGAGGCTGGCAGAAAACGATATCGCGTTGTTCAGCGGCAAGGTCCATGGCGTCGTTGTCCAAATCAGCGCGAATACGTGAACCGGATTCGCGGCGGTTGTGCGACTCAAGCCGAGCGAACTAACGTCAGCATTAATGATCTGAAATGGCGCTTCGTTGTTTGTTGGATGGACGTGGATATGTAGTCAGGCAAGTAAGTGTACCTGATATCGGAAGAAAACCGCCTTTGAGGTATGCGTCGTGTACTCTAGCTCTGCTTCCGCTAACGCGGTCCGCGAACTTGGTGACCTAAAATAACCGCTATAAAGTATGCTTCTACGCCGGCTACGAACCAGTAGACAGGCTTGAAGGCACGGTACACGAGATCCCGTTCGTAAATGTCCGCAAAGATGTTCAACTGTTGGGCCACGTAGTCTGAATCCATCGTGAGGTACGGTCGCTTCCAGTCGGCGGTTACGCCCCATCGCTTGAAGGCCGCCATTTGCGCGCCGATCGCATTATGAGCGACCTTTCGAGCCTTCTGACGAATCATCAGAGGAGAATCGTTCTGGAAGAATACTTGTGAGGCGAAACGTACGTCGGACTACCTCAGTTTCTTTCGCAACCTTCAGCTCGATGGGCAGTCCATGGCAGTCCCATCCGGGCTGGTATCGAACTCTGTAGCCAGCACGTATTCTCGACTTGACAATGAGGTCCTTCAGAATCTTGTTGATCGCGTGCCCGACGTGTGCGTCACCATTTGCGTAAGGAGGACCGTCCAGGAGAACAAACCTAAACTTCCAAGGACTCGAATATGGCAAGTAGTTTCGTCTTACTCAGGTAGCTGCTGCCGGTTGGAATCGTTGAGTTGCCAGTCGTAGAGGCTGTCAAAACCCCCAGTTTGCGCCAGCTCTGAGTCCAATCGGGCGCGTTCCGTAGACTTGACATGCGCGGGAAAGGTCGTTGAAATGGTGAAGATGGTATCCTTCCATGACTTTGATGGCTTGTTGTGATCAGAAGCGGTGGCTTCAGCGGATGAGCTAGCAGAGGAGGAACAATAGACACGACTACTGCGTCGGTACGGCTGGATTGGTAGACGCCGGAGTGCGAACACTCTCGGTGAAATATGCTTCCAGCTGATCGACGGCATGCCGAATGAGTGGGTCGGTTGCCGGATCGAGGCCAACGCACAGCCAGACCGTCTTGCTGCCGCGATGCTTGCTTATGGCGGTTGCGAAGCGTCGCACCAATAGGTCGACGTCTTTCTAAAGTCGAAAACTCAACACGTGGTCTCTTTTCAAGCCTTACATACGTTGTCAGGGCCTAGCAGGAACTTGGTGTCGTACTCCGCGCGTTGGTACGCTCTGCGCTCCACAGCGCGCTCCTTCGGAAAAAGAACCTCGACGACGTGCCCAACCTTGCCAATCGTCGATAGTACCAAAACTTCGCGATCGACAAATTCCGTGATAGTGAATGTGACGCTTTGCCCGGAAAATTCGAACGACAAGTCCTTCAGCTTTGGATACTGAACGGTAGACATCTACCACATCAGCTAAATCTCCGCCTGACCATCAGCTAAAGTGACCTATGCAGAGCTAAGTGGATATAAACGGACCAACGTGCTATGCTTCGAGCGGCATGTAGAGACCATTTTATTCAAACAACCTCGAAAACATAACAAAAAATTACTACGGAGCGGTTAACGACATGTGGGCACAACTCTAAGGGTGAATTTCCGGAATTTGTGTTAAAAATGACGACTTTTTTTCTTTCTACAAAAGGCTAGATATTGCGTACGGGGTCAGTCATCGAGGGGAAAGGACATTTGCGACACACGGACTTTCTCGGTCTTCTTCTGGGGCTTATTCTTGGCAGCGTGGAACTCCGCGCTTTGCTGCTTAACGCGCTCGTACTTCTCCTTCGGTGTGTATTCGCGGATTTCCCCGATGCTCTCATCCCAGTCAAAGAACATCTGCTCGTACATTTTTGAGCCGAAGTAGTGCCACATGCCGTAGAAGAGGGGGAATGCGATAATGATGTAGAGACGTTGATACTGAAAACATCGATCGTCTGGAGGATGTTAAATTTGTGCAAGAGACATCGCATGCACTAATGTCCTACTGTGAACTTACGGTTTTGTAGGAAATTTTCGGTGCTGGACGCAAGTGTCGGCCCCACTGACGAAACCTCCTCCGCAGTTCAAAGTAGTAGAAGTAATTCATAACGACGAAACGCTAACGATGGGAACAACTGGGGAGCTCAGTACTCCTGGGGCTTCTGCTGCGTCGGCAGCAACCCGAAGCGCTTCTTGATGATGATTCGGTACTTGGAGTACTTGTCCTCTGGCGAGAAGCGAGCCGGGTGCGCGGAGAAGGTGTTCTTGCCCTCCTGGTCGGTCTTCTGAAATCGAAGCAGTAGTCGCCATTAGGGAACACCAACAACGGGAAGCTGAATTAACCTTACCTTCAAAGTGTACACGCGCTTTCCCTCAGCGTCAAGGTAGTACTTTAGGTACATTGCATGCAAAACTTGAGCAGCTTCAGGTGGTAGATCTTGAAGAATGGATGTGACTCCGACGTTGTGCTTCCTGCGAGAAATAGTTTGCTGACGCAAGTACAGCTTTGTTTCTCTTGGTAGAATACCTCTATTTATTCTAACTTATTTTTCTTTACCTTCCAAGACACAGTTTTGAGTGAGATACATGCGATAACAAATGCAAGCGGGCACAGGGGAGTAGCAAGAATATGGTGAGGACTAGTATCACAGAGGGAAATGAAAAGTGAGAATGATGGCAAGTTGAAAAAGTGACAATAGTGACAATTTAAGTGAGTAGCGGGCCCTGCCCCACCGTGCCAAACACGTGGTCCCAGAGAACGGTGGAGATCCCGTAGGCCAAATCGGAGTCCTTGAAGTGGTGGTTGTGGTGGTAGACCTTGCGGAAGTGCATACTCGTCGACGGCTGCGGGTTGCCATGGTGGAGGTAATAGTGGGAGCAGTCGTAGCAGATGTACCCGAACAGCTTCCCGCTCGCGAAGCAGCAGAACACTGGCCACGGCAGAATGTTGACGTAGACCAGGTAGAAGAAGCCGACGATGAGCAGCGCAGGCGTGGGAGGGAACACGAGCCGATCCGGGTCCATGGGGGTCTTGTGATGGAGACCATGGAGGAGGAAATGCAGCGTGATTTGGTTGTAGGACTTCGTGTTCGGCTTCCAGTGGAACACCTAAAGGTAGGTTTACGTCCTCAGAAGCCACGTTCGCTCAAATGGATGATCGGAAAGCAACCCACGTATTTATGCAGGGTATACTCGAGCAGCGTCCACGCGAGGGTACCGAGGGCAAATAGCAACGATGCGGCAAGCGTTCCTTTCAGCAATCCTACAAATAGCTAGTGTCAGTACAGAAGCAACGAGGACCGCTTACCGAAAGCACTGCACATATGGGCCAGCCCCAGTGAGGCGAAGAAGATCACTGGTGGTAGCCAGACCAACGGAATGACCCACCATGCGGTGGTCGTCAGCCGCTCGACAAAGTCGGACTCGAAGAGTCGTAGCGCACCTTCGTACGGCTGGTGGATCCACGTCCAGTAGCGATCGCCAAGAGTCCCTACTTTCCAAAGAATGGGGTTTTTCCCGTCCACTAGAGTGTCTTTCTAAATCTGATTTTGTGTCGGACAACCAGTGGTGCGATCGTACCTCGAATGACCGGTCGACAGCATATCTTTCGAGGATATCGTATGCAGCTTTAGAATGCTCATGACGGACGCCCAGTATCCCATTCTCGCCGTTCAGGAATCGGTCGATCTCCCCGCCTGCGAGTTTGCGGAGCACCTTCTCGCCGCCAGGATGCTTCTTGGCAAACGGCGCAACATCGTATAGCTTCGAGTTCAATGTGAGTAGAAGTGGTTTTTCAGGCTCGCTGCAGCCGTTCATCTAAAACTGCTAATGTGAGGTTGCAGCGCAACCGCAGAGTAATGCACAAAATGATGTAACGGTGCAAGATTTTGCTGACCCATATAATTTGCTAGAGACTAGAATTACTTACCTGTGGAAGGCCCACCTCCCGCGCGCCATCAACTCCTAGGTCTAGGGACTCCGAATGAGGGACCGGGATGCCTGATTGCCAAGGTAACCTGGCGCGAAATTTGAACGTGGGTCCTTCTATCAGTCGGATTTCTACTTAGTTACACTAAGCAAGCAGGGCATAGCGAGTAATACCTAAGGCCTTGTAATTCCAAAAACTTTTTTAGCTAACTAGTAGGCATTGAAAAAGTTACGTCGCAAAAAAGTATTGGTTGTTACAGTTAAGCTGGCTGGTACGAAGACGGTATTTTTCTGGTTCTTACTCATTAGTACCTACGGGTATCTAGGTAGTGAGGTGAAACGAAGTTAGGGAAAAAGGGTTAATTCAGAGTAAGTATGACGACAAAAAAGGGAGTATGATGGAACGAGATGTAAGTCCATCATGACATCATGGAAAGGGTGGTGAGGCAAAAACAAGTAGATAGGAGAATTTACTGGTCAGCGCCAGCGAAGTACACAAATACGTGATTCTCTTCAAGGATCCAGGTCCCTACGCTGATCTGAAATGTCGCGACACAAACGGCCACAAAGCACAGTTCTGAGAAGGAATTTGCTCCAGCCGCCACGGGAAGGGAGTAATCAGCGCCTAGGTGTCGCTACTGACACTTGGCTCTGCAAACGATTGTTCGGTGCGTGTGAACCACGCTACGTTCATGGTAGTGACCTAACATCGTTGCGATGTTGCGAATGCGGTGAACGCGTTGCGCAATAGCTCTGAGGTCCGTCATACCTACCGGCCGAGTGTCCGGTTCCTTATCTGATTGGGGACAAAGAAGCAGGAGCACGCGGATCTTACGAAAAGTGCACATCTGGCTAGACTACCCACGAGGTTCCGAGGTTTTACGAGATTCAAGACCGAAGAAAAGTTCAGACATGTAGCTAGTTTGTCCTTCGATCCACGTTATGACCCCCACGCAACAATAAGTTAGCGATGAGTCAACAACCTTATCTTATCAAACACATGGTCTATGTGTCATTAAAGCATTTAATCGTTGGCTAGGATTGAGCAAAGTCATCTAACGCTTCTACACTAAGGAGAGGTCGGACAAACGCGAAGAAACCATGGCGACCCGATGTCCGCAACCAGAGAGCAAGCACGAGAGTGTGTTGGGAAGGCGTGAATTGCCGAAATGTACGTGCAAGATAGGGCAAAGTAGACCCGTCCTCCGCTTTGAGGTCTGCTTCAGCAGTACTGACAGGAGTATGCGCACTGAAATAAGTCGTGTTCATCCAGGTGTTTTCGGGCTCGGGCAAACCTGTTCGCGCATAAAGATGGGCACAGTTTTGCAGAGACTTTCGTTCTCCTGGATCCACCGCTTGCACGCGTGACGCACGTCGTAGCAGGAGCCCGGCGTCCCGTCGCCGAACCGATATTGCCGTATCCCTGAATATGATTAGCCAATGTCGACTGCTCGTGAGGTTATAACATCCGCTATCAGGCTCAGAGATAGAACATCCTAAGTCACTACCTGAAATCCTATGCCCGGTCGTTTTATTCCGGACTCGCTGCAGAATCGCGTCCGCGACTACTTTAACGCCAGCCCACGTTTCCATTGCCGTCGGAACCAGCTGGCTCTCTTCGAGAATGAAGCCGTCCCAATCTACAAAAGTGGTGTGCACTCATTTTGCTTCAAGGGGGGTCACTCACTCCGTTCATCAGGCCGCAGCTCCAGCAGGTAGACGTATTTAATGTTGGCAGCCGACTTCGCCCAGTCTTCACTACCTCCAGAAGCCGGGTATAGCGTGTCCGCACCGCTGCCGACCACGTACCGTGTGCCGTAGAGCTTGCTTAGCGCCGCTGTCGCTTTTTTGCCGACGTTATACTGAAAAAGACTGTGAACACGTGATAGGTATGGTGGAGCTTACAAGGTCCTTAACGTCGCCCGGGTAGCTGTCCTTCTTGTGTCCGTACGGATGTATCCATATTTGCGAATACGTATGCAACGTGACAAACCCATCTATCCGCCCTCGATAGCGGTTGGACAACACGGCATCTCGTACGGTTCTAAACGAGTAGCATTGCATGACGAAGGGGTCCAACGGATTGGTTTGTTACCTGGCCTCCGGCTCGCTGAATGCTCCCTTGCCTTGGTATATTTCCGAGCACGGGTCGTCGCTGGATCCACTTTCTAAGTGCGCCATGTACTGTTCATAGAGTCGTTTATTTTAGCCTTTCAGTGTCAGTAGGAATAGTTGTTAGCGAAGGCAGGCGGCTGGTCATGCTTACATGTTGACTACGCATCTATCTCAAGGGCCAAACTACCCACAGCATGTGCGTTCCATCGAATACCAATGCTTCCGTCCAACCAAACTGCCACAAGAATTTTCTTATCGCATGGTTTGCTTAGTGTACTACCCGATTAATCCCGCGCATGTCTTGGCCATGCTCGGTATGAGACATGGATTTAAAAGGCTTAGGAACGCAGACACTGTTGTACTTTCTTTTCTCACGTCATCACAACCTTTTTGTTGTTTTCTCTTCCGTTCCACCTCGTACCCTTGAAGTGAAAGTCGAAGTTCCGGTTGAGATCGACGCCCTTGCAACACCTTTGCTGCCCGAATGAGTCGCGGATACAATGCGTGGGTGATCTGTTCTTGCGCCACAGTCGCACCTTAATTTATACGCTGAAACGCTCCAGTGCACAAAAACACGCATGGTTCAAAGTCTTTTTTTAGCGAAAAATGCGACAAGGGCAACGTCCATGAGGTCTCCGGAAAGAGTGCACCCACCATGCAAAATGGCTCAGTAAAGGACTTACGTTTGGATTGGTAGACGCGCGAGTNCTTGGCAAACGGCGCAACATCGTATAGCTTCGAGTTCAATGTGAGTAGGAGTGGTTTCTGAGGCTCGCTGCAGCCGTTCATCTAATACGGCTCATGGTGAGGTTGCAGCGCAATCTTAGAGTAACGCACAAAATAATGTAACAGTTCAAGATTTTGCTGATCCATATAATTTGATAGAGACTAGAATTACTTACCTGTGGAAGGCCCAACTCCCGCGCGCCATCTACTCCTAGGGGCTAGGTCTAGGGACCCTGAATGAGGGACCGGGTTGCCTGATTGCCAAGGTAACCTGGCGCGAAATTTGAACGCGGGTCCTTCTATCAGTCGTATTTCGACTTAGTTACACTAAACAAGCAAGGCATATCGAGTCATACCTTATGCGTTGTAATTCCAAAAACTTTTTTAGCCGATTAGTAGGCGCCAAAATTGACAAAGGTTACGTATAAGAAGTAGGGGTTGTTACAGTTAAGCTGAGAGGATGATACGAAGCAGGTATTTTTTCTCAGTTTTACTCGTTGGTGCCTACGGGTAGCTGGTGAAGCGAAACGAAGTTAGGGCAAATAAGTACAGAGTTAGCGAAGTTACTACAGAGTAAGTATAACGGCAAAAAGAGGCAGTATGATGGAACGAGATGTAAGTCCATCGGTGACGTCATGGAAAGGGTGGTGAGGCAAAAACAAGAAGATAGGGGAATTTACTGGTCAGCGCAGGCGAAGTACACAAATACGTGATTCTTCAAGGATCAAGGTTCCCCGCGCTGATCTGAAATTTCGCGACACAAACGGCCACAAAGCACAGTTCGGAGAAGGAAATTGCTCCAGCAGCCACGAGAAGGGAATAATCAGCGCCTAGGTGTCGCTACTGACACTTGGCTCTGCAAACGATTGTTCGGTGCGTGTGAACCACGTTACGTTCGTGGTAGTGACCTAACATCGTTGCGATGTTGCGAATGCAGCGAACGCGTTGCGCAATAGCTCCGAGGTCCGTCATACCTACCGGCCCAGTATCCGGTTCCTTATCTGATTGGGGACAAAGAAGCAGGAGCACGCGGATCTTACGAAAATTGCACATCTGACTAGACTACCAACGAGGTTCCGAGGTTTTACGAGGTTCAAGACGGAGGAAAAGTTCAGATATGTAGCTAGTTTGTCCATCGATCCTCGTTAAGACCCCCATGCACCAACAAGTTAGCGATGAGTCAACAACCTTATCTTATCAAACACATGGTCTATTAAAAACCCTTAATTGAGTAAGAGGTGCTAGCGCATCACCCGGGAAGCCCCCCCCCTACTAACTCGCGTCAAAGTTGAGCTAGGACCACGAAATTTGGCAGGTGGATAGCGTATATCCTGAGGACCTCAGGGATATAGGTTAGGTGCGGGGCGGCCGCCCCGCCCGTCCGCCCCGCCCCGCCAAGTGGGGCGGAA
>JNEY01000006.1:92610-162957 GCA_020875895.1 Aphelenchus avenae
CGTGTTCATCCAGGTGTTTTCGGGCTCGGGCAAACCTGTTCGCGCATAAAGATGGGCACAGTTTTGCAGAGACTTTCGTTCTCCTGGATCCACCGCTTGCACGCGTGACGCACGTCGTAGCAGGAGCCCGGCGTCCCGTCGCCGAACCGATATTGCCGTATCCCTGAATATGATTAGCCAATGTCGACTGCTCGTGAGGTTATAACATCCGCTATCAGGCTCAGAGATAGAACATCCTAAGTCACTACCTGAAATCCTATGCCCGGTCGTTTTATTCCGGACTCGCTGCAGAATCGCGTCCGCGACTACTTTAACGCCAGCCCACGTTTCCATTGCCGTCGGAACCAGCTGGCTCTCTTCGAGAATGAAGCCGTCCCAATCTACAAAAGTGGTGTGCACTCATTTTGCTTCAAGGGGGGTCACTCACTCCGTTCATCAGGCCGCAGCTCCAGCAGGTAGACGTATTTAATGTTGGCAGCCGACTTCGCCCAGTCTTCACTACCTCCAGAAGCCGGGTATAGCGTGTCCGCACCGCTGCCGACCACGTACCGTGTGCCGTAGAGCTTGCTTAGCGCCGCTGTCGCTTTTTTGCCGACGTTATACTGAAAAAGACTGTGAACACGTGATAGGTATGGTGGAGCTTACAAGGTCCTTAACGTCGCCCGGGTAGCTGTCCTTCTTGTGTCCGTACGGATGTATCCATATTTGCGAATACGTATGCAACGTGACAAACCCATCTATCCGCCCTCGATAGCGGTTGGACAACACGGCATCTCGTACGGTTCTAAACGAGTAGCATTGCATGACGAAGGGGTCCAACGGATTGGTTTGTTACCTGGCCTCCGGCTCGCTGAATGCTCCCTTGCCTTGGTATATTTCCGAGCACGGGTCGTCGCTGGATCCACTTTCTAAGTGCGCCATGTACTGTTCATAGAGTCGTTTATTTTAGCCTTTCAGTGTCAGTAGGAATAGTTGTTAGCGAAGGCAGGCGGCTGGTCATGCTTACATGTTGACTACGCATCTATCTCAAGGGCCAAACTACCCACAGCATGTGCGTTCCATCGAATACCAATGCTTCCGTCCAACCAAACTGCCACAAGAATTTTCTTATCGCATGGTTTGCTTAGTGTACTACCCGATTAATCCCGCGCATGTCTTGGCCATGCTCGGTATGAGACATGGATTTAAAAGGCTTAGGAACGCAGACACTGTTGTACTTTCTTTTCTCACGTCATCACAACCTTTTTGTTGTTTTCTCTTCCGTTCCACCTCGTACCCTTGAAGTGAAAGTCGAAGTTCCGGTTGAGATCGACGCCCTTGCAACACCTTTGCTGCCCGAATGAGTCGCGGATACAATGCGTGGGTGATCTGTTCTTGCGCCACAGTCGCACCTTAATTTATACGCTGAAACGCTCCAGTGCACAAAAACACGCATGGTTCAAAGTCTTTTTTAGCGAAAAATGCGACAAGGGCAACGTCCATGAGGTCTCCGGAAAGAGTGCACCCACCATGCAAAATGGCTCAGTAAAGGACTTACGTTTGGATTGGTAGACGCGCGAGTAAATGTATAGCCGTCTACAACAATTCGAGTAGAACCTTACACAGCGCAAGGCAACAAATGGCCCTTTACAACTGACTCACCCGGATTCAGTGACGGCACAATGATCCATGTCAGTTCGTTCACGTAACGAGTGATTTCCGGATCTCGGCCGTACTTCGAAGCCAACTTATAAGGGCCTACGTTACATGAGTTCGTATAGTGACTCAAAAGACCTGATGGATGAAGAAGAGTGCAGTGTGCGGTGCGGCCCACTCCCTAGCGTGGATCCCACCGTCGATCCAAAACACACGTTTGCGGATACCCCTGGTGCCAATCTAGGATCAAGATTCGCCTCCGATTGCGCATGTGCAATGCCAAAAGTGCCGAACAAAACCCACCTCCAATCCGTCGATGGACCTTCCTTCATGCGACTTCCCGATCGAAATGAAGCGAGCTATTTTTGGGTGTTTCCTGGCCAACGCTCTCATCCAGGTGACCATTTGCGGATACGAACCGTAATGATGGAAGTCGTACCGAGGTTGACCGACGTCGTCGAAGTACTTACGGTCGAAGTCGCGAAGCTGTTTCGACTTCTGCTCTCGTTGTATGATCAGTCTGGAAAAGGCGTGTGAGAAGAACGGTATTTCCCTGCCTTACTGCTCAACATCCTCAATAATGATGGTCACCGGCAAGCCTTCGTTCTCGAGCCTTTGCCGTGCAGCCCGAAGGTTTTCGTTTGGCACCATGATGTCCACGGCATGGCCCACGCTGACAGGCGAAGTCCAGAAGTTTAGCTGAATGAGTGCACTTACCACCACAACCATCTTGCTAGGTAATGCGTTTATGACCGTAATAACCCCGGATGTTATTGTGTTTGGTTGTTTCCCAACAAGCGGAAGCGGTTTTGCTTCACGTGGCCTGTGCTGATAAATCGGGTATCTTTGCGGTGCACGAACAGAAGATGACCACAAAGAATGTCTGAGCCGCTCTATGAAACACCCGTCGGACGTCTAAGCAGCTGAAACTATCAATCACAATCCGCGCTAAGTCGTTAACACCGATTCGCGCGAATCGCCACACATTCGCAGTCGCTTAGCGCAGACTTTTTTCCGCCATTCTCGGTCTATCATATGCCGCAAGGTTCTAACGAAGGCTTCGAAGAGACGATAGAGCAAACCTTTAAATCGGTGCCGTTTCTCTCGAGACGGTCCAAGAATATCAGCTGCGCACCACTCTCTGGAACAACCTATTGAAAACGGTCAGCCGGTTTAGGACGATCGCAACAGCTTACCCGTAGCACCTTGTAAAGAGAGGTGGAATTCGTCATTTGGCTAATGTCGTCCACAAGCTGACTGCTGAGCTCGTCGGGGCTGAGCACGACGGAGGGACCGAGCGGTTGCGACGAGTGACTGCCCATAACGGTCACGAAGTGGCACGATAGAAAGCATGCTAGAAGGGCACTCAGTGCCGAACGGAAAGTGAAAGTGTGAAGATCCGTGA
The DNA here is from genome assembly GCA_020875895.1 of Aphelenchus avenae. NCBI lineage: Eukaryota > Metazoa > Nematoda > Chromadorea > Rhabditida > Aphelenchidae > Aphelenchus > Aphelenchus avenae. The sequence continues at coordinate 95,651 of JNEY01000006.1, forward strand.
AGCCGCGCCGCCGCATTGGTCCTCAAGGGCAGTGTTGGCCGCAGCACGGGATAGCTTCCTTCCGCTGATGCGCTGCGAGGACGTCCTAACGTGCGGCTGCAGATGGACCGGCGCGGCCAAAACCGGCCTTCCGTAGTCTCATTCCTTCTTCCAGGAGCCGAAGGACAAGAAGGCGCGAACTAAGCAGAATGTCGTCGTCCGACGTGACACTAACCCCGCCCGCACTGCCACCGCAGGCTGAAGCGGAAACCCGAACAGGAAAGAACGATTGAAATAAGGCAGTGCACGCTACGCACTTCAACTCCTGCAGTTTAGTCCTTGATTGCGCCACCAGACGACAATCCCAGTCACTAACGTTTTTCTCCATCTATCTTCCATAGCGACGCACGGCCAAATTAATACGCAGTAGGAAGCAGTCGGTCTACCAGGTTTTAGCGTTGGCAACACAACGTTATTACAGCGTTTTCCATTGTTAGCCTTTGCCAACTTCCGCAACAAGGCTATTTTGGAATACCCGAACTTTCAAAAGTTCCTGCACAATTGCTGGCAAGCGTGGGTGTTGCGGCACTTTTTTAGCCTTGACTAGTCTCTTTAGCGGGGTTTCGCAAAATTTTGACCGACAATGCCGTCGTCGGATTCAGCCCATTGGACAGACATATTGCATGCTTCTGCCTGAAATCTGCATGCTTCAAGCGTTTGGTACGCATGGCTGCACGCATGCATGTCCAAAGGACGGCATGCTGCATGAATTTTCATGGAAATCGAACTACCGCATTTTCTCTAATCAATCCCGTCCCTCTATTAGAGCTCCCCCTCTGCTTCAAAAATTTTGTCGCATCAGTTCAGCGCTTAGTGATCGGCTTTTAAGCCAGTCTACTGCATGTTTCGGCTCATACGGAGCCCTTCTTGGAATTGCATGTTCGATGCTCATATGGCTCTACGCAAGTGATCAAGGTATCAGAAGTTCGGAAGTTTGAGAAAGAGTTTTCTTACGAGCTAGTGCACAGAGTTTATCTAGCGGTAGCCAAGAGGACGCCACTATCCAGACCAGTAGTTGCACTGAATGTTGCGGGTAGTCTTCCAGTGTCCAGTTTCGCAAGATTCTCGTTCAACGCCACACAATCGACATCAGTCCTTGTACACTAGAGGGGCGGTGTATATCCGTCCGAATCCCGCCTACTTCCTCGAATGGTATCACTCTTTAGCCTACAAAAACTGAAATAAAACCCCAGAGTTTCGAGTGAATCGGACAAACAGAGACAAGACAAAAGATATGGCCCTTTAAAACTGATGCTTACATGTTGTAGCGAGCCCGCTAGGGCATGCATCACATTGCGGGCGAGAAGGACAAATTCTGTAGGGTGGGCCCTAGGGTGTTTTCGTGCTTCGAGAATCCGAAAATAACGTGCATGGGGTCATCTGAGGGGGGGGGGAGAGGGGGTGGAGCCGGGCTTCCGCTTACAGGCTTACTACGAGCCCGCTATACTATGACTACTCATGCGGCAGCCCTATGGTGCATGAAGCAGCGCTACGATGCGAGGTTCTAGAATGCGTGTAAATGCAACATAAATACGGTAGCGCTGCGGCATACAAATGCTTACTTGACTTCACACGCTACCTGCTTTTTGCTGGCAGCCCTACAAGCATGGTTGGTAATGGAGAAGACAATATGCCGGATTTATTGCTGCCGACTTAGGTCAAATTGTACAAACACAGTGATCTCGTTGAGTTAATATATTACGCTTACACCGCAAGCACTAGCCTGGACAGGGAATGCAAGCGTATGAGTGGGACTAGAGTCGACGTGCTCAAACCAGTCGCAAGGTGCTTTCGCCGTCAGTGTCGCGGCCTAGCAAAAGCCGCATGACCGAGGGCATCGCTCCTTCATACTCGGCCACGCTTGACATGCCCCATTCTCGGCCCAGTACGGGCAGAGCTGATCGAGATCCCGACAAGCGCGCTGGACGTTGGCAGAACCGCCGGCAATCACGTTTGGCGTTGCTGGCTGGAAGGTGTTCATTGTGTCCAGAGCGATCGACTTCACCGCCTCCCAGGTCTCTCTAGCAGTGGGTATGATCTGAAATCGGATGAGTAGTCGGTTTCTTCTAGTAGTGGCAAGTGCCGCGTAACATACCTGGTTCTCTGCCAGCAAAAATCCATCCCAAACGTTGTCTTCGGGTCGTAGTTCGAAGAGATACGAATATTTAACATTCATGCGCCCTTTCGCAAAGTCTTCGGAACCTAAAGCCGACGATAGTTGAACCGACATATTTTATGAGACAGTACCTCCAGAAGCGGGATAGAGTGTGTCCGCTCCCGTTCCCACAGTGTACTTCGTGCCGTACTGTGCCTGTAGCTTCTGTGCCGCCTTCAGGGCGGTTCGACTCAAGTCGTCAACATCGTTGGGATAGGTCCGCAGCGCGTGTCCGAAGGGGTACATGAGGATCTGCGAGTAGCTGTGAAACGTCAAGAACGTCTTCACACGGCCGTTCTGAGAGACGAGAAAGTCCCTCACGGCTCGAGTCTCCGGCTCACTGAAGGCGAATTTGCCCTGAATTTTTTATTGCTATTTGTTTTTAAAAAAGGAAGAAAACGCACTGCGTATATTTCCGAGCAGGGATCTGTGGAAGACCCCACTTGCCCAAAGAACCAGTCGAAGTTACGGTTCAAGTCCTACAACAGCACTTAGAGCCCTATTGAACATTTCGAGACGGGACTTACGACGCCCTGGCAGCACTGGGTTTGCGGAGGCGTGAACAGACCTGCAAGAAGGATGCGTATAGAGGCTGGTAGATCCTAACCGCTTAACAAAATAGTGCTAAAAGTTACCGGTGCTCACTTGTGTGCACTCGAGAGGCGATCGGTTCTTACGCCACAGTCGAATCTCCGGGTCCGCACTGCTGCGAGAGTACTCGTACCCGTCGGGATTCAGCAGTGGAACGAGGTACCAATCAAGGCGGTCCACTAGCTGCTGCAGCTGTTGATCCCTCTCATAGCCTGTTACGAGCTGTAACTACACGTAGAGTCGAGGCGCGCCGAGACTAACCTGGTGAATGAAGTATATTACGGCGGCTGGCGAGACCCACTCGCGTGCGTGAATTCCACCGTCCAGCCATATCGCTGGTTTATTGCTGAACTTCCTCGTGCCAACCTAGAACTAACAGTCAACCTTTGGTATCCGCCATCACTGTACTTTGATTAGGGGGACTTGTCGGCCTTCGTGGGTGGTGCCAATCGGCATGACGCGGACTCTGTCGGGATAGTTAATGGCGAGCGCGTTAAGAAAGTTGATCATGTCCGCAAAAGAGTGGTATCGTCCGAGATTGAAGTTCACGCGGGAGCCAAATGGTGCGTCACGGTACATTGGCATGCGATGTCGTCGCGTCTCACTCTCGTTTGCGCGCTTCTTGATCAGCCTAAATAAGTAGTCTCCCCATTCCTACGCCAACTGTTGGTGCATGCGTGAGTATTCATTGTGAAAGAACATTAGAGCCGAATACTACGGCTAAGAGATCTGTTCGAAGTTTACCCAAATCTCACTTCTCAACGTCGTCGATCATCGTCTCGAATCCAAATCCCCGCTCTTTCAGCTCGGCTTGAAGTTCTTCGAGTCTGTCTGCTCTGGCCATGAGATGCGTGTCCTCTCCTAAGCTTCTCGGCTCCTTCCAAAAGTCGTACTGAAACCGTATTTTGTTGGATCGTCGGAGCTTAACATGCAAGGGCCTATGTTCTTCGGGTCGCGGGATCTCGAGGTTTTAGGTCCACGTCCGGGCCACTGACAGTCCCACTCAACCCAGAGAACTTCAGCAGTGACAAAATCCACACCCAAGGAGACCCAAATTTAACACAGGTCCCGGTCAGGTCATGAGAAAAGTTAGGCATAACCCTGACAAGGATGGGTGTCAGTGATCTCTTTTGATCAAGTGCAAAATCTTGAACTAATAGGTGAAGGTTACCACCGGACCGTGGCCTACCTTTGTTGAGTTCAAATATTGCTTTTGAAGGAATTGTAGCTGGTCAGCATCCTTGACGTGTACCCGTAAAACCGTGAATTTTCTAAAAAGAGCGTGAGAAGCCATAATGAACTGAGCATACCTGTCTACCGCTGCATCACAAATAGCGGCAGTTAAAATAGTAATTACAAATGTAGAAGGCAGTATGACCCGTAGAAGAGGCAGTGGGAGCATGACGCACGAAGTAAATAGGCGGAAGGTAGACGAGCCTCAGAGCATAGTATAGGTATTCTAAAACTTGGCCGTCAATCGCTAGCAGACAAACTTTGCCCGCGGGTATCGATCACGCTGCATACCGCGACAGTCACAACAGGATGAAAGCAGAAAGCCGCGCGTCACAAAAGGCGAACGCTGCTCGGTGGTCAGTAGCGCATGAGAGGGATTACAACCGCTTACAGGCTACGCTCAGACGGATGCGCGGTCACGCTGAGGACTCCAAACTTGCACGAAACGTTCCGGGACAAAACGTCATCTCATAGGTAGGGGCACGCAAGGTTAAAGGTGGCGCCGGTCGCTGCACTGAAATAAAGGTTTGAAGGTTAACGCCTGCCCACGGATCATTGCGAACCGATTAACGAGGTAGTGTTTGGTTGCTGCCGGTTGGTACACGCGGCTCGGACATCGCTAATCCGCGACGTCGAGCCAGCTTTTTGCGCAACAACAGAAAGTGAAAGGCCGTCGTGACGGCAATTCACTTTCCCAATGTCGATCGTTGAATGGACTTCCGCGCGATCAAGCAGCCGCAGCTCATTCATTTTTGTCCGTCACCGCCGCCGACTCACATCGATTCTACGTCGCTGCTGTCTCAGTAGACTCGGCTCTTTTTGGACGGCTGACGCCACCATCTCACGTAATAGCTGTCCTTAGCCAGCCACATCGCGAAGAACCGGTCGGTGCGCAATATGCGGCCAAACCACGGCCGCTTGAGCTGACTGACCATCGCTTAACGCCTCGGACGACACGCTTCGAGGCATTAACGGACGCAGCTATCACCTTACGACGCGCGCAATCATAAGTGTTGTTACAGCCGAATTCGGAGCGATTTATGACCGTAGCCAGCGGTTCCAGATGTTTGTAGCACTGAGGGCAGATGATTCAGCGTCAAAATAATCCGTCAAAAAAACCGTTACGACCACCAAGCAATGATCTAAGGGAGCGTTATACCGAATTAGCCTCAGACGATGGCTCGCCTCCGGTGCTCTAGATGAGGACAAGGTATTGCGACGGGGTAAATGCAAGGGATCGTCCACTGTAGACAGTCGCGAAGACGAACGTCGAGAATGAGCTGCTGGCCGACTGACCGATCCCGGTTGCTATTGTTTGTCCTAGAGCGGAAAAGTGCGCACACCGAGGCAAACGATACCGAGCGGGCGAAACCCAACCTGTCAAGATTGCGCATTGGCCCGGAAGAGAGCCGCTTAGCAGTGTGCTGACTTAGCGTACAACAATGCAGCGGAGTGCGTGAAAGACAAAAAGCCGGCTAGGATTGGTCGGTCTAGTATTCTACGTAGCCAGTTGGTAAGAACATCTTCGCAATGAACCATTGCTAAGACACCTACTTGAACTTCTAGTACAAAATCTGACGTTTCTCTTTATTACACGTACGGCGCACAACAACACAACGATTTCAGGGTCGTGGCACTTTTTTCGCCTATTGCGGGGTTTACAGTTGCTGGGTTACACTCTCGCTACTACGGCCTAAGGTTTCGGTAGGACCCTATTGGGAAAGAGCAAGAATGCAGTGACGGAAATCAGTAGGAGAAACACGAATATACAAGCGGATAGTAAGGCAATGTGGGAGCTACTCAAGCATAGGACGCTGTCGGTGTGCAGCTCGCTTCCGGTGATTAGGTCCTAAATCATGCCAGTTATCATCTTATACGTATAGTCATTGCACTTCCGTTAGGCATGCGTGGACGAACGTACCGTGGACGGTATCGACGGTAATGTATCGCGTCGAATGCGAATGTGTGTCCTCAGTGTCTCAACCTCGGCCATGCCACTGTAGCCCTCGCCAAAATGCCTGCGGATGCGTTTCGGATCGCTGGTGCAGTTGGAGAAGGTGCACGCCCGACTCATGCAGACGCGAAGGTTGCAGAATATGTTCACTTCGTTACTAGAGTGTTGCATGAACTCGAAGCCCTTTAGGCTCACCTACCTTGTTGGGAAGGCCCAGGCCTTGATTCGGTTGACGAATACGACTTCATCCTTAGTGTCCAGTCGCTCAAAGAGACTCCAGATGTTGCCTCGGGGTTGCAGGGAACATCCACGTTCGTCAGATAGCTCAAGATTCGACTTCGTGTCACTCGCCCAGCATCTTCCGATTTGCGATTCAGCCACTGGCTTCTGCAAGCGCACCACATAGCTCTAAATTCTCAATTTGTTTTCTGAGAACCCTTAGCAACGCACTATGGGATCGCCAATGTTGAGCGGGACACTAAGCGAGGGCGCGTCTACTGAGTGACCACTGCGTATCTCGACGTTGTACTTGAGACCAGTCGCCGGTATGCCACTGATTCCTGGAGGCAACGTGGCGCGAATGATCTCCGTAGTGGTGTGGCTGCTGTCCACCGTTACACCGCCGAAATCCACTGTGATCATATTCTCGCTAAACGCAATATCAGTCGTACTAGTATCCTCCTGATGAACGTCAGTGTTCGGAAGGAACCTTTTGGTGGACTTGTTTGCTAGGACCTTAAGAAGGTGAAGTGTACACAAGAAAAACTTGTCCTTTTTTCACAGATACTTTTTGGTCCTCAAACTGAACCAGCGGTCTAGAAGGACAATTTCTGTCAGGGTCGAACCGAAGGTGTTTTCGTGCATGGATAATGCAAAAATAGCGTCCATTTTTGCACAGGTGCTCGTTTGTCGAAGAGGCGGGTCAGTTGCCTTCTGCTTGCATGCTATAGCGAGCCCGCTATGGCATTCATCCAATTGCGAGTAAGAATGAAAAATTTGGTGTTTGCTTACATGCATAATCCAGAAACAGAGTCGATATGAGCTGACAAAGTTTGGGATTTTGGCATTCGGCTATGACCGCGTTCTAACGCTATGCGCATGCATGCGGTAAGACTATGACTATGCGGTAGTGCTATGGTGCACGTAGCAACGCTACGATGCACGGGTTCTAGAATGCATTGCAAATGACCATGAATACGGTAGCGCTACGGCACGCGGACAACTCAAATGAAGTAGTATTGTTAAGAACCAACGTACCTGTTTGGTACAAGAAATCCCCAATAGCGGGCCCGCTAGTTGATTAAAAAGTAATGTGATGCTACGATCCAAGCCTCCTCTTAAAAGACTTTTTGATGATCTCCTACATTCTACATTTTAACGCTGTATTTGAGGTTAATTATGGTAAATAGAGTGCGTTGGAATTTATTAAAAGACCAGTCGATGTGCCCTACATTAACATTAGTGAAGTAACATACCGTTGTACACCATCGGGAGTGGGTGTCGAAGGGATGCAAGTGAGAAGGTACTTCTTGTCGGTGCTTTGCAAGAAGGCTGCGTTCTCTTGAATAATTATGGCGTTCTCAAAATTGCCGTCCGCATTGCTGCGCGTTTCGCAACCGGACAACGGGATCTAGGACAGCAGCGAAGTGAGAACACGACACATGGACATAATACATACCTTTAGCTGATAGGATCTTTGTGACAGCATTGTCCCATTTACGTACACGCAGTTTGGAAACCCCTCTGTAAGTTAAACAGATAATATTATTCCAGTGCTGTAAAGTCCAACCTTCGCTGTAGACAATCCCTTTGAAGGAGGAGTCGAAGTTCAGCGATAGCACAAAGTTGTTCTGCAATGGAAGACGTACCAGCCACGCCGATGAAACGTTAACCCTACCTGATCGCAGGAGACACTGGTGTCCATGAGGTGTGCAGACCATGTAATGGGAACCGATGCGATGCAAATGCATAAAAAGAGGATCAGGCAACGGTCTGCTGACGCAAAGAACCATAGCGGAACGCGTTTCGGCCTCTTCTTGCTCGACGCCATCGGACACCTGAAAGTACAACAGGATGCGGTCGAGTCAAGCAAACCGCGCGACAATGGCATGTCGGCCGGCACAAGGACGACGGCCGGCAGGTTGACAATGGGCACTCAATCGGAAGCGCCAATACCGTCGATACGGCGCGTGCAGCCGGTGATTCCGTGGAACCGTGCGGTGCTCACCGCGCGAGGGCGATCGTCCACGAAAAAGTCCGAAGAAAATAATTTTAATGACCAGGCTGAGGTCCGCCGCGCGACGCAGCCGCTTGTTGGGGAGTCGTCCCCACTCAACCCTGCGCCGCACCGCAACCACCTGATCGTTGTCCCGTTGAGGTAGTGGTATCCTCGCATTGTTGTCCCTCCATGGGCAGATGCATGCGTCTTCGAGCCGGCCGCTTCTCATCGCCCCTTCCCGTGCGTTACCATCTTTCTTCATCTCGCAGACGGCGATTCGTCTTCAGCATGCTCGAGCCGGTAGAACGATAATAATGAAGTCAGCGAGCGCAAAAAGCACACCAGCGACAACTAGCCCGACAATGTGGACCACTTAGGAAGCGGCGTAAATTGGCGGGAAGCTCTCAGGCAGGAAAAAGCGACCGAAGTTGGTCGCTATTGTTTTCTTGCACAACACAACACGTGCAATCTACGGGTGCTAGAAATGACTGTTCATATGCAGCAAGGCGAGTCAAGGAAACTTATGTGATGCCGTTCTGTCGGCCTAAGAGTCTGTAGGCTAACTAAGCCCGTCTTCGCTTACAGCTGATTCGTACTACTCTGTGTCCATAACGGGCTGCCGTAACTCGAAGCTACATGTATTTTACTTTTATTAAACGATATATACATTTCTCTCTACATTGCCACACTACGAACAAACGACATCCATGTACAACATTTACAAATGAGTAGTTTGAGTTCCTGATCCGGATGGCGATCGTCGCAAGAACCTCGGTTCTTCCAGACGCAATTCAGGACGGCGAATAGGAGTCGTTAGCACTACGTCGCTCAGTGAACGCTTCGTTTCGATGTAGAAGTTGATGAGCTCCCGGATGCTCATGAATCTTCGGTCGGTGGTATGAATCTGAACGACGCATTTGTGTATCTCATGGGAAATAAGGAATCACTAACGCTTCCATTCTCGTCGATTAGGAAGACATGCTTCAGGATGCCGTCTCCCATCGCAGTCAGCACTATCTGGCCTTCGTGGCTCTTACTCTGCCGCACCAGGAAGTCCCCGATGGCGTGGAGACGTCCCTCCGCCTCCTCACGCGAGATCGGTCCGTGAAACCAAGGCTCGTGCGTCAGGTTCTTCGTGATCTCGAAAAAGCGATTTCTCAAGTATTCGTCATCGATTGACTCGTCTAAAATCCTAAGAGTGATGCTTTCCTTAGTATGTAGGAAGGCCAAGCGACATTAGTTAGACACTCACAGTAAGTGGACAAGGTGTCCTCGGAAGAGGGATATCTTATCGAGACTTCACTAGTACGGCTGTTGCGACTTGACGGAAGAATAACAGCCGCCCGCACCGGAGTGCTCGGTGTCATCGGCTCGGTCTCCGTCAGGTTCCGCGAGCGGGCACGCGGCGTGAGCGAGGAATCTCGGCTGTCCGACTGGTACGAAGACGACCTTGTGCTACCGTTGTACCGTTCCTGGTCGTACGAAGCGGATTCATGGCGCGACCGAGGTGTGCTTGGACTTGAGTCCATCGACGTTGATGGCGTGCACGTCACCGGCGAAGCACGCGAACTTGAACTACGTTGAGCTATGTCCCGACCGCCGTATAGGGCTCGGACGTCACCATTCTGGAACATAATCCAACCGGTTGCTTTAAGGAGTATACAGGACTCACGTTCGCCTTCTGCTGCTGCTGAGCCGAGAGTTGAAACGCCAGGCCCATGATATGGTAAATTTCCATCGTCTCGCTACCTGCGTCGAAACAGTAGCACCGTCGCATGAGTTGCTGACGTTCGGTCGTCTTTCCGAAGAAGCACAGGTATGTGCGGAACTCCTTAAAAGCTTGTCTCGGTGATTGGATTATATAAACGTATGAAACAATCCTAGCTACTGCAGACAAAAAACCCACCTCTCGCCCGGGTACTATCAGCGAAATGTCGCGAATATTGACGTGCTTAAGCAGTCCTTCACCGTCCGCAATCAGCACTGCTAAAAGAGTGCTACCGTTGGGCGGGTCTGAGGTTTCGAGCTACCTTTGTCAGAAATGTTCAGATCGACGTCCTCGCCACGGACTTCAACGTTCTCGACGTCGATCTCGTCGGCGTATTTTGCGGGGAGGTTTTCGCACGCGTAGTGATCAGGGTATGCCTTGGACGCTACTACCTTCATGCAGGTTCTAAAGCGGTGATAATGAAGCTCCGATTTTGCCGGTGACCTTACTCCGCCAGCAATGTGTGCTCGTGTGCTGGAACTTCGCGTATCGATATTGTTACTAGCGCACTGCCGACGTACTAAAGTCAAAGGTGGCGAATTAATTTTGGATCAGGCTGTTTACCTTTATTGTGAACTGCGCCCCACTCTGCTGCAGTTGTTCTCGCCAGCCGTCCGTGTCGAAGCTGACAGATGGGCTGCATGTTTGAGCCATGTTAGAATGTTACGTTTGTAGGCACCCGTATCTTGTCGAACGAGTGCTAAAGCGATATTTGAGACTTCAGTTTGTCCTCAGCAACAAGTTCGGTCAACGGTCAAAACGCCAACGCCACGACCCACCGCTTAGCTAAACTATTTGTTCATTGGCCAGTAACAAACGAGTCCATCAAATCAACAAGCCGTTTACTAGCAAGAACAAACGAAAAACTGAAGGCTTGTATGATATGCGCAATAAAAAGGCTCTATTAATTCGGACTTCGTTTTTGCGTTGCTAGGGGTAACCAGGGCTATAGGCGACCGAAGGATACCGAGGGTGTTTGGTAGCACGGATTGTTGTGCCAATCAACGTACTTAAGCTACGACTGGGCTGGCAATTTGGTTACCAAAAGTCAACATTTATTATCGTCCAACACCTTCGTCATTAACAACCGTCCGGGGTATAATTCACAATAATTTAAGGCGAACAAGCAGCATCTCAAATACCGATAGTATTAGCCCTTGAGCGCTATCTCGGCAAAGCGCTTGGCCACCTCGAGTGCTTCGTCAATACGTTCGACATTTTCGCAAGTTGCTTGCGCCTGAATGTCGCGGCCACCGCTGCGGCCTCCGGCCACTTCGCACACCTTGCTGACCCATTCGGTGGCAGTCAGACCAGCCTCGATGCCTTCCTAAACGAGAGTTAGTCGTAAAGTGTTCACGTTGTCGAGGACATTCGAAAGCAGCAAAGGCCGAACCTTGTTGACTTTCGCCACGACGACCACTTTGCCGATATCATCGTTCACCGATAGGCCCATGACGGCAATCGGCTTCTGAATGGCTTTCACCGCCGTGTCGAGGGCTTTGCCGTTGGCGCCAGCGGAGAAGAGGTGGACGAAGTACTTTTCCGTGATGCCGTTCTCGTTGGCTTCCTTAGCCTCCTTCAGCACCTTCTCGGCAACGGCTGCCTTAGCCTGGCGGTCGTAGGAGTCGAGCAACTTTTGCGATGCCTTGGCAAGCTCTCGGATGGCGTCCTTCTTCACGTACGGCAGGAGAGACTGGTTCACTTCCTAGAACGCCGGGTGAACGAACTCTGACCTTGAAATGGGTGGTAGGTATACCTCGATAAATTCGATGATCTCCTTCGCGGTGTTCTTGAACACAGCGCGATCGTTGACGATGTCCTTATTGGCCTTTATCCGCTCATTCAGTTCAACAGCACGCTTTTCTAGGCGGTCCGCACGTGCAAGTGCGCGTTCGGCCTCGGGCCCAGTGAGGGCGACAATGCGCCTAATGCCTTTCGCAATCGCTTCCTCACTGCTGATCACGAGGTGGCCGATGTGGCCAACATTTTTGAGGTGCCTGTAATGGGAAAATAGGCGTAAAGCTAACTGAGAACTGCCTACGTTCCGCCGCAGAACTCGACGGAGGTTGACTTTCCAAGGTCGCTTTCTGGGCTCTCCAGCAGCTTATCCACCGAGATGCCAACACTGACAACTCTTACGGGGTCCGGGTATGCCTAGAGAGTAATGTTATGCATGTTTGCTGTAAGGAGATGTTTGAATATCGATAACATTACCTCGTCAAAAACTGCCCGTAGACCTGTGATCTGCTTGGCTTGTGCCAGCGCAACTTCTCTTGCATAAACGGAATTATGCGTGTCGATCAGCTTCTGAGCAGCCTCTTCAATGTCTTTCACCTAGACGACATCTCTTGTACAGTGTTTTACTGGGCTAGGCAGAAACATGTACTAGTCTAAACCAACCTGCTTCGTCGTCAGGGCCTGCTTCGCGGTGAAGTCGAAACGCATTCGGTCGGGCGCTACAAGAGATCCCTTCTGGTCGACGTTACCAAGCACCTTCTCGAGGCTGTGGTTAAGCACATGCGTGCCAGTGTGGTTCTTCATGATAAGCCAGCGGCGTGGCTGGAATAATACTTTCATCATAGTTAGACGCGGGCACCATCGTACCTCATCAAACTGCTCATTAACTTCATCGCCAACCGACAGAGTGCCTTCCGCAACGCCGACGAAAACTACGTAACCGCCGCGAACCTGCGTATTCTTCACTGTGAACTCCGTGCTCTAAAATGCCCTTTTACTTCCGACTAAAGCACTACCGCAAACACTACCTCATCGCCGACTTTCACAAGGACACCAGTGTCGTAGATTTGTCCGCCTTGCTCCGCGTAGAAGCAGGTCTTGTCGAGTATCAGCAGACCTTCGTCGCCAGTGGAGAGGCTCTGGACGAAGGCACCATCCTTACGAATAGCGACGATCTTTCCGGTGCACTTTTCGAAGACTAAATTCCTCGTCCTCGATGCCTTTCGTTAGTGGACACAACATACGGTATTGAGCTTCTAGGCCACGTTTCCCGTCGTCGGCGTATTTGTACTTAGGTGAGTCGTCCGTAGGAGGAATGCCCATTTTCTGGAGCTCAGCAATGGCGTGCACGTTCAAGTCGGCAGCGTCACGGGCCTTGTCGCCTCCACCCATCGAAGCTTCCTAAGAAGACTTGTATATAAGGCCTGCTGACATGTCTAGGGTGGCTTGGGCATAAAAAAACGTTACTGACCACCGCCTTCTTCTTGCTCTCCTCGTACTTCTCCATGTCCACCTCTAGACCGTGCTCAGCCGCCATAAGCTGAGTGAGATCCAACGGGAAACCATAGGTGTCGTACAGCCGCCACGCGATATCTCCTGAATTTATGTGTTGCAGAGGAAATAATGTATGACCAAACTTCAAGCAACTTCCAGCTAAACACTACGAAAAAGTTTCCTACTTACCGGGGAAATGCTTTTCGCCTGCGGGCAACGACTCGACCTCCTTGCGGAAGAGGTTGCGACCGCGGTTCAGCGTCTTCAAGAACTGGGTCTCTTCGTCGTTGATGATGTCGGCGACAGTTTCAGGGTCCTTGCGGAGTTCCGGGAAGACATCGCCCTGGAAAGTTCGGTTTAATGGGATCTCAGGTTGACCATACCAGAACTTCAACGACAACCGGCACAAGTGAGGCGAAGAAGCCGGGCTTTGCATTGAGCTTCTCCGCAGCATAGCGCACGCCACGACGAAGAATGCGACGAAGGACGTAGCCGCGACCAGTATTGTCCGGACGACCACCGTCGCTGAGTGCGATGGTGAGAGTGCGGATGTGGTCCGAGACCACTCTGTACGCCATATCCACTCCATCGGTGTCCTCTGCTCCGACCTTGCCAGTGTACTCACGGGCCCCTGAATTCTATAAAAGACAGTTGTATTTTGAAAATCTCCAAACCGCAGTACCTTTTGAATGGCTTCGAAAATCGGTTGGAACAGGTCGGTGTCATAGTTTGAGGTCTTTCCTTGCATGACAGCCACCAATCGCTCCAGGCCCAGGCCGCAGTCGATATGCTTGCGAGGTAGCGGAAGCAGCTTGCCACCTTCCTCCCTGAACGCGTCGCATGTTTCGACTAACTGCTAGAGCGACGGTACCTGTTAAACTGGATGAACACGAGGTTCCAGATCTCGACGACCATCGGGTCGTCGGCGTTGACGAGGTGAGCGGCGTCTCGGTCTCCAATTCGATCGTAGTGGATCTCCGAGCAAGGACCGCACGGTCCAACGTCACCCATTTCCCAGAAGTTGTCCTTCATGCTGAAGGGGAGAACACGGCTCTCAGGTACTCTAAAGTTCATGCGTAAACGTAGGGCTTCTAGAGAGCGATTTGTACCCAATGTCAAGCCAAATCTGACGGCACTCGTTGTCGGGCTCTAGGCCGGCCGCCTCGTCCCCTCCAAAGTACGAAACGTAGAGTCGTTCGCCGGGGATACCATAGCGCTTGGTCAGCAGCTCCCAGGCCCAGTTGCAAATTTCCTTCTGGAAGCGGATGGAATTTTGACCGTCAAAGTGCAGCACCTACCTTGAAGTAGTCTCCGAACGACCAGTTGCCGAGCATTTCGAAGAAGGTGTGATGGTAGACGTCCTTGCCAACATCGTCGAGGTCGTTGTGCTTTCCGCCGGCACGAATGCACTTCTGAGTGTTCACCGCGCGCTTCAATTTAGCCAGGTCACTCGAGGGGTCCGCGACGCCCTGGAAGATCGGCTTGAACTGGTTCATGCCCGCATTAGCGAACAGAAGCGTGGGGTCGTCGTGAGGGATGACGGAGGAGGAGCTGTAGACGGTGTGTTCATGCTCATCCTTGAAGTAGTTGATGAACGTGGAGCGCACCTCGTTGCCCGCCATAAACTTCATTTCGAACGCCGGTCGTCGGTAAACCCAAGAACCTTGTAGCTAAAATGTGTGCAGGTATTAGAGAAATTACGTGGAAATATTTCAGCCACGCGCGAAAGCACTTAAAAGGGCAGTACAAGGTTATCCTCGCTGCAGTTCGGGATATGATGTAAAATCTTGAATTCGCCTCACTGACCGTTTGCGGAATTTCCGTTCGAGAGTCGCGACACTAATGGGACCACTCATGCAAATCGATGTGTCCATGGAGGGGCTTGGAAGAGCCGTCGACGTTTCCGGCGGGCAGCTGTACCGAATGAACGCTTCCGATGGTTTAATCCATATCCATTTCGCGCAACGGCGACACTGCTAGTGAACAAATTCTCTCGTAGGGGCCTGCCGGTTCCGAGGATACCCTTAGGTTTAGTGTCATCAGAGGGTTGAGGAGGCTCTTGTGACCCCTATGCTTACATACGATAATCGCTATAATTCTATAGCTATTCTATCGCCTAGACTATTCTATAGCAGTTAACCTCCGAAAACCTTATATCAGCTAAACGTGGGTCCGCTAAAACAAGCTGTCAAATGTCTGGGAGGGTTTATGTGACGCTTGAGACTTTCCAAGCAGCTGTTTGGTAAGTGTGCATAAGCTTAACTTCCAAAGCGATAGAGCCGTTTAAATCTGACAACCAAATGTCGGAGCTTCCTTACGCATTTGTAGCCCGACCGAGGCGGAAGCAAGAAGAAGCCTCAAATAACATTCGGAGTCCCATAGCACTGCTCAGATACGCATAACCTAAAGATTCACTTGCCTCGTCTTATATATGGCCTGGAGAATGGTTTTACTGTCAACCCCAGTATGAAATTTAGCGAGTGCTTCAAAATGCGAGTATACCGGCTTTGATCAGGGAGGCCAAACTGTTTTCTCGGCGCAATGCCCAGTTCGACGGTAGCGCTCGCGGTGAACGAGCGCGACTTGCTAAAGGCGATTCTCGAGTTCCTAGAAAGCCGCCGGTTCCACATCACACAGGCAAATCTCGGCTTCCCATTCGCACCATAATTTGGCTTTAGCTGTCCCTCGAACGTGAAACGGGAGTGATTAACGGTGACTACTCGGATGATGTACTCTTCCTGCGGCAGCTCATCCTGGACGGACAATGGGACAATGCACTGGACTTTGTCGAGCCGCTTAAGGATGTCCACGACTTCGACTTTCGCGCGTTTCGCTACTACATACTCAAGTACAAATTCTATGAGCTCCTCTGCGTCAAGCAGGAGCCCGGACCCATGCAGGACAATGACTTCACTGTAGAGGTACGATAGGCTAGCATCAACCCAACAGGATAGCATGGCTTTTAGGAGATTGTGGAGTGCCTTCAAGAACTGGAGCAAGTTTGCCCAACTCAAGAAGACTATCGGCAACTGTGTGCGTTGCTCTGCGTGCCCAGACTTTCGGATCACGTCGACTTCAAGCACTGGAACCCGAGCGGCGCAAGAGTCGAGTGCTTCCAAAAGGTTGCGCTTGCCTGGTCAGAAAGCTCCAGTGGCAAGTCAAAATTTTAGATATTTCCGTTAGTCGTGGACCTGCTGCCAGACGTCAGTTCCAAGAAGGAGAACGGCTCCGCGAACACGAAACATTCTGCTAACGAGCGTCTTGTACAGCTGCTAGTGAAGGGACTCTTTTATGAAGCCTGCGTCGACTACTGCCAAGCGGAGGCACTGGGGACTGCACCTGGTCAGTTGTAGGTTTTGTTTTGAAACGCATCACGTACTTTAGCAACCCGAAAAGGCCCGCAAATCACGGAAATACTGGCTCAGCGGCCGAAAATCTCTGCTACTGACTTATCAATGGTGTCTTGGTTGGAAGTTCTCGGCAGGGAGCAGTTCACGACACCCTTCGAGCAGAAGCTGCTCGACTTCAAGCTGGAGCCGCTGGTAAATTTGTTGATAATTTCAGCCTTGTTGGTAAAATCCGAATGAATCTAGGCGAGACCGAAGCTAGAAGCCCAATGGACGGAACAAATTTTGGCCGCACCGATTAAGCCGAAAGGACAGTTTCCGCATTCTTTGGTTCCTGACGCTAAATTGAAGTGTGCCAAGAAGATGTCTCAGTCAATGGTTCTCCCTCCCATGTACTCTTCCCTATCTCTGCAGTCGAGTAAGTTCCCAATAGCATCGCACTTTGTCAACGATGATACCGTTAAAGGTATACCGATGACTCCTCGGAAGCCAAGCAGTCTCATGTCGCAGAGCACAGCGCCGTCCATCGGCTTCTCAATACGTGCCGACAAGCCGCCAGAGTCCGCGATGGAGCAGAGCCAGCTAATCAACAACCTCTTGGGTACCTCCATGCATACTCAGTGTACGAATCCCACGCAGCCGTCGACCGGGTCGGTTGGATCGATGCAGTCGCTTCCGGGGTCGGCCGGAGGGTAATTTTGACGGGTCTCTTTCAATGCCTGTCCATACCGATTTTAGATCCCTACCCTCGTTCACACCTCCAGTTTCCCTGGAGCTACCTCAGAAGCGGCGCGACCTGGACAACATCCTGTATCGCAGCCAAATTGCCTCGAGTAGACAAAACTCGTTGCCAGCCGTACCGGAGATGAGCACACCCGGTGACAGCTCCACCGGAACGCCGGTCAACCCCATGACGTACTCTCGAATATTCCAGGAATTTGCGACGCGGCAAGGCCATCCGCCGCCTATGCAAGGTAACTCGCATTGATTTGTGTTTTGGGACACTTAAATTTCAGTGCCACCTCAGCAGCGCTACTCGATGGATGGCATGGTGCAGAACCATCCGTACGCTTACGAGGTTTGCTGAAACATCTGACAGAGCCCATACTACATCTTCAGGGAGTAAACATGCGGAATTACCCACCTCAGCCGGTCATGCGACAAAGACCGATGTCCTCGATGTCGTCAGTCATGGCCCCGCTCGACCCTCGCCACAGTCCTCTTCCACCACGTCCGCAGTCCTACATTGCGCCTCAGCAGGCGATGCAACCGCAGCACAATGAAGTCACGCGAACAAGCAGCAACAGCGCGGGAGGGCTGTCCGTGCAGTTTGTACCGCTGTCCCGCTATGAGGACTCACAAGCAATTCGAGCAGTGTCGTTCCATCCTTCGGGACGCTACTACCTGATCGGAACGAACTCGAAGGCGATGCTAGTCTGTCGATATCCGAATATTCGAAGGATGAAGTAAGTTCGATGTGGTGGATGTGGTAGCCAGACGCTGGGGTTTCGAGGGATACCTGTTGCAACCAGGTATTGAGGGATGTAATACAGAGATAACCGGCATATCCACTCAGGGAAGCATGAGTCGACGCATAAAGAAAACTTCCTTCTGGCGAAAATTACGAGTAATGATTCCCCTTTTAGCCTACAACAGACGAGCATCCCCGCGACGCCGGAAATAGTTCTGTCCAGGCCAAAGCAACATCGCGGAAGCGTGTACTGCTCCGGGTTCAGCAACACCGGCGAGCTGCTGGCAACCGGCTCCAACGACAAGACCATTCGCCTAATGTCGTTCAAGGCGGATGAGTGCAAAATCGGCGCCGAGTTGGAGTTGACGATGCACGACGGTACAGTTCGCGACCTCATTTTCTTGGACGACGCCGCGCATTCGAACATTCTGGTGTCGGGCGGAGCCGGCAACTGCCACATTTGTCTGACCGATTGCGAGACCGGGCAGACGTTCAAGTCTTACGTCGGGCATACAGGTATGGCGGGGACGTCCGTCATTCACAGATATGCTCTTCTAGGACCCGTGCTGGGCTTGTATTCTTGGGCGGTTGGCACTAGCTTCGTTAGCTGCTCTCAGGACAAAACCATTCGCTTCTGGGACATTCGAGCATCCAACGCAGTCAACGTTATCATGCCGAACGTACGGACGTCGAGTAAGATGACGGTTACTGGAGGAATGGTCTCATCAGGATGTTTGATTAGACTCCCCCGTGACGAGTGTCTGCGTCGATCCGAGCGGACGACTCTTGGTATCCGGCCACGAAGACGCTTCATGCCTGCTTTATGACGTAGTTGGAGGTCGCGTCGTCCAAACCTTCCGACCACATGGCGACGAAGTACGGACCGTTCGGTTCAGCAACGCTGCCTACTACTTGCTGTCGGGGTCCTATGACAAACGGTAGTCCTTCCTTGTCTCTCCTGGTTTACAATCTGTTCTGGGTTTAGAGTGGTCATAACGGACATGCGTGGCGATCTCACAGGGCCGCTAATGTACCTGCCGGTAGCCGAGCACAACGATAAAGTGATTCAGTGCAGGTAGGTAGGGTGCTAAATTTTGAATGTATCTGATGCGGAATGATTTCAATCTATTTTAGGTGGCATCCGCAAGATTTCACTTTCTTGAGCACAAGCGCTGACCGGACGGCAGTCTTGTGGTCGCTGCCAGTACCACCGTCCAATGAATGATCTTCTCCAAAGATACCGTCCATCTGCTAATTTGCCTTCTTTAACTTCTCTGCATTCCTCTTCTTTCTCGAAGCTTTACTTTGATCTCAGTGTAGTGATCTCGTCAGTTGTGCACTACTTTAAGGAGCTCGGTGCTAGTCACTTAACATGTTGCCTAGGTAGTTAACGAAGAAGTCATGAAATAAACCGCTGGTTTAGCACTCGTCACGTGAGCACATGGCTGACCATCCACCCCACCCCCCCATGCAAACGAATGGTCACAAATGTTTATGCAAATTGCAACCGGAAAGTTCTATAAGAGACGCTGCATCTTATACAGGGTATCATTCATCGTTTCGACGACGACGTTCTAGCGACGTTTCAACGTTTCTGTCTACGCCGAGGCTCAACAATCGCTGTCTATCGCCATGACTGCTGACGCCGCAACCATCAAGAAGATCGACGAGGGCTTCGCCAAACTCCAAGCTGCCGCCGACTGCAAGTCGCTGCTGAAGAAGTACCTCACCAAGGACGTCGTCGAGAAGCTGAAGCGCAAGAAGACCAAGCTCGGCGCCACGCTCTGGGACGTGATCCAGTCGGGTGTCGCCAACCTCGACAGTGGTGTGGGCGTGTACGCTCCGGACGCCGAGGCCTACACCCTCTTCAAGGAGCTCTTCGACCCCGTGATTGAGGTATGTGATGACTAACATTAGCAAGTCCTAACCAGTGTTATTTAGGACTACCACAACGGCTTCAAGGCAACCGACGTGCAGCCGCCAATGGACCTGGGCGAGGGCAAGGCCGCCGAGCTCGTGGACCTCGACCCGGAGGGAGCGTTCATCGTCTCGACTCGCGTTCGCTGCGGCCGTTCGCTGGTGGGCTACCCGTTCAACCCGTGCCTGACGGAGGTCAACTACAAGAACATGGAGACCCGAGGTAGGTGCNTGGGCCTCACCGAGTATGAAGCGGTCCGCCAGATGTACGATGGCGTCAAGAAGCTGATCGAGCTGGAGAAGGCCGCTGCCTGAACGCCAACATAGCACACCTATTCATCACCGCACACTTATGCTAGGCATGCCCTCCCTTTCGTAAATAAATTACCTTCTGAACGTTCAGTGTCTTGGGGTTAATGCACTGGCTTCGTCCAACTAGACCTAATAACTATCAGGGCTAGAGGAATTAGCCTTGAAAATTTCTGATCGCGATGCGCGCTTTAATAGCGCGGTCACTTTATTTTGCGTGCAGAGATAAAAGCGTGGCATGCGTACCAAATGGCACCAAGCGGCATCTTGCAAACTTAGCGGTACCAAATGCAGAAGCATGCATATGCAGAGAGCAACACGATTGATTTGACCCACATCCAGGGTTTGGTGTTCACATATTCGCGTACGACCTCGCACACGTGTCGCTTTAGCACTGCCGAGCAGGCATTCTAATGTGTAGCTGTGCGTACGACATGCACCGTGCGTGGCCCCGTTGTGGGAGAGGGCTGCTCGGAATCCCTGTACACCAAAGCGCTGGTGCAGTGTGCCATAAAACTCATTTTACCACTATTTCGCAGATCTGGCGAAAGATAGAAGCTCCGTAAAACTTATCAAATGCCAACAGAAGTGCAGTTTTCATGAAAGCTCATGCAGCATTTGTGCAGGGTGCATCCTATGCTCTGGGCACGCATACGTGCACACCAAGCTGTACCGCATGCAGAAGCATTCTATTTGCAAACTTCGAAAGACGTCGTTTGATTAACATTCAGGGTAATGGTACGATGGGGTTCATGAGTTGGGGTACATGCTCGGATGCTTCGTTTCATACGATGCATGGCAAGTATGCGTCCTAAGGTATGCCTTGCGCGTACGTCATGACGCGTCATGCGTCATGCAAAGAGGACGCATATACCTAGTTACCTAGGTATATGCGAAGCACGATCGATGGGCACAGCGTAGGTTGGAACGAACTGAGAGTATGCACATATGTCCCAGGCTAGGCGAATGCAGTGTGCACGCATAACAGGCTCTAGTGTTCGCATCCGTGCATGTTACAACCAGGTAGGACTACAAAAAGCAAGTAATCCCTCGTCTATTTTGCGCGAACGATGAATGCTTGTTACTTTCTGTCTGGGTCAGTTCAGGTAAACCGAAAAAAAACAAGCATGATCACACCATTCGTGAATTGACTCTGTCCACCAATCTAGGCGCACCTTAGCATTTAACGGATCATTAAAGCAAAGCGCGATCACATCCTTATTGGCCGTAAGCGAAGCGTGTCGGTGGTCCTGGTTTTATGTTACCGCTAGAACTCAGTATTACGGTAAAGGATGAGATTCTACGATTAACGACGGATTGACTGCTAGAATCAGCTAGGGCCTTAATAAGTCTGCTTGACGTTGTCGATAACCGCCTGGACGAGCTCAGAGCTGCGGTTTTCGCCTCCAATATCTTGAGTATGGATCTTCTGCTCGGTTAGCGCCTTGAATAGCGCATCCGACAGCTTGTCCGCGTAGTCGTNGCAGGTAACCCGTTGACAATCCTATCGCTTAGTCTTTTCCGTTCGTACAATCCGTATACCCGTTTAGATCCGCGGTATCCACGGTGAGCATTCGGAAAGCAAGGAGGGCACCTACGACATCTCCAACAAGCAGCGTCTGGGCCTCACCGAGTACGAAGCGGTCCGCCAGATGTACGATGGCGTCAAGAAGCTGATCGAGCTGGAGAAGGCTGCTGCCTGAACGCCTACGTAGCACACCTATTCATCCCCGCACACTTATGCTAACCATGTCCTCCCATTCATAATAAATTGCCTTCTGAACGTTCAGTGTCTTGGGCTTACTGCACTTGCTTCGTCCAACTAGACCTATCGAACTAACTAGGGCTAGAGGAATTAGCCTCCAAATTTCTGATCAAGGTGTGGGCTTTAGCAGCTTTGCCACTTTATTGTGCGTGCAGTGCTGCTAAAGGAGTGTCATGCGTACCAAGCGGCGTCTTGCAAACTAAGCGGTACCGAATGCAGAAGCATGCAGTATGCTCAGTGCAAAACGATTCATTTGACCCATATCCAGGGGTATGGTGTTCTGTTGTTCAGGTACAATCTGGTCGCTTTACCACTGCCGGTAAGGCATTCTTACGTGTACCTGTGCGTACATGCACGTATGCATATATGCACGTATGCTGTGGACATGCACCATGCGCAGCGCATTTGTGGGCGAGGGCTGCTCGGAATCACTGTACACTAAAGCGCTGGTGTAATGTGCATCTTCCTGCATAAGCTTCATCTTCCCATAATGTTGTAGCAGAGTTGGCGAAAGATCGAAGCTTCGTAAAACTTGTTAAACTAACGAGGTGCAGTTTTTATGACGGCTCATGTGCAGGGTGCTTTCTATTCTGTGGACACGCATACGTACATACCAAGCGGTACCGCATGCATAAACATACGTTTTCAGACTTTGAAACAAAGCGGTTGTTTAGCATGCAGGGTATAATGGGGTTCTTGAATTGGTGTACGTGCTCGGATGCTTCATTTTTATGATGCATGGCAGGTATGCGTTCATGCCTAAGGTATGCGTTGCGCGTACGTCATGCGTCATGCAGAGAGGACGCATATACCTAGTTAACTACCTATATGCGAAGCACGATCGATGGGCACAACGTAGATTGGAACGAACAGAGGGCATGCACGTACATTATGTCGCAGGCTAGGCGAATGCAGTATGCACGCATAGCGTGATCGAGACCAAAAATCAAGAAATCCCACGTCCATTTTGCGCATACAGTGAGCGCTTGTACTTTCCGTCTTGGGTCAATTTTGGTAAACCGTCAATAACTAGCGTGATTACACCATTCGTGGATTGACTCTGTTCACCACTCACTATGCTACAAATGTAGGCGCAACCATGAACCTTAGTGTTAACGGGTCATTAAAGAAAAGCGCAGTTACATCCTTAATGGCCGTAAGCGAAGCGTGTCGGTTGTCCTTGCTTTATATTATTGCTAGAACTCAGTATTACGGTAATGGATGAGATTCTACGATTAACGACGGATTGTCTGCTAGAATCTGCTATGGTCTTAATAAGTCTGTTT
Organism: Aphelenchus avenae; assembly: GCA_020875895.1. Taxonomy (NCBI): domain Eukaryota; kingdom Metazoa; phylum Nematoda; class Chromadorea; order Rhabditida; family Aphelenchidae; genus Aphelenchus; species Aphelenchus avenae. Next base: position 118,935 of record JNEY01000006.1, read on the forward strand.
GACGTTGTCGATTACCGCCTGGACGAGCTCAGAGCTGCGGTTTTCGCCTCCAATATCTTGGGTATGGATCCTCTGCTCGGTTAGCGCCTTGAACAACGCGTCCGACAGCTTGTCCGCGTAGTCGTGGAGTTCCAGATATCTCAGTGTATCGATGCCTGCTCGGATGAATGCGGTAGGGTTTGCAACGTCCTTGCCCGCAAGGTCGTGCCTGTGTTTCGCGTGCCCTGAAATGATGCATGTTCTGCAATACAACGGATTACAACGACTCTTTGAAAGCTTACTGTCTCGAAGACGGCGTACTTATCGCCGATGTTCATGCCCGAGACGAGTCCGGGACCGCCAACAAGGCCACATGCGATGTTTGAGATAACATTGCCTGAAGCATTTTGGCGGTAAACCAGAGAATGCATACGAGAACCAGTCATGAACCCATTCATGAAAACTCACCGTATAGGTTACCGCTCAGCAAGATCCCACCGTTAAACTGTTGCGGGCGGCTGACCAACTGCATGGAAGCGTTGTCCACCTAAAGCTGGACCTTGCTTTACTGTCAGCATCTACAGCTCACAATCATCGACTCGAGTTTCACGCCTTTGAACTCGTTCTTCGCCAAGTCCTCGCAGGTCTTCAGGAAGAGGCCATCTCCGAGTTTTTGGATGTTAGCCTGAAATTACCCAACGCTCTAAACACTGTGGGGCAGAATGCTTGCCTTGTGAACGGCAACCACCTTACTGCGATTGTTGATAACGGCGTACTCGAAGGCGTAGCGCGCAACTCGCTCAATGTTCCGTCGCGTGACAATTTTTATGCATTCTGCAATCGGGTAGGATTAGGCTCGCTAACTGGGCGTCTCACACCAATTATTCCTGGAATCGACTCGTGCTCCAGCCCGCTGTACTCTCCTTCGGTGTTTTCTCTAAAACCTCATTCTTGTATCAGTCTAGGATCGTCGAGTCTCTCCACCTGATCAGGACGATGTCGAGATCTTTGTGCCTTGCTGGGACATTTGGTATCGACACGCAGTGGAGCACGTTGGCAAAGAGATCCAAGCGCCTGCGAATCTCGACGTTACGGCTTTTAAACTGTGGGTCGTCGAATTTGGTCTCGATGTTGCCCTGCAAGTTTCCCTGTTTTTTGACGTCTTTATAAGCTTGCCTTGATCGCGACGCCATTGCGCTGGATCGCGGTGATCACGTTCTCAAGCGCCTCATTGCTGGGATCTTTGCTGGATGCATCGATAACCTCGAAGTCCACCGGGACCTAAACCATGCCAAGGATAAACGTGGAAAGTAATAAGCCTCTAAACGTACGTGGGCCGCCAGGAAGATCTTCTTGAGGTGCGTCATCATCTCTGGCCCAATTCCGTCACCCGGGAGAATCGTAATTGTATGCCGTCCGCCGTACTTGGCATGAGGGATCTGCAAATAGAAGCATGCACTGCTCCAATAAGGCGTTAGCCTCGTAGCGAGCCCGAGTGTCATAATCTTTTCCAATGCGTTATAATGAGTGGTAGAAAACTTGCTGTCCTTACCCTCTTTCCGGGCAAAGCATGTGTTCGTAAAGCAGAATAGTTGCGCAGCTGCAGTATGAAGCCCGGTAGACGCTTCATTGCTGCTATGGCATTGGTGGCGTTCGCTGCCATTCTAAGCGTAGGCTAGGTAGTAGAAACATAATGAATCTTTGTACCGCGTGTGAAATGAACGAAGGGATACCATTCAATGTTTCAAATAAGGAATCGTGGAAGTTCCCACAAAATTAACAACGCAGCATACAGATCACTGGCCTGCATTATGCTTTGACACGCTCCCAAACAAGGCCCTCAGGATACAATTCCGCGCATTAGCACCTCGAAAAGTAACGCTCACGCAATGTTTGTTTGGGTAAATTAATGCAGCTTTGAGCTTAGCAGTATAAAATTCAAGGAGCATTTCATTGTCGGCTTTAGCGCAATTCACCACTCAAATGGGATAGCACGGAACACAATGAACGTTCATGCAAACGCGCGTGTGGTGGATCCGACTCGTGTATGGCCCATATGGCACCACTAACGATGCTGATAAGGACTGGTCAAGGCCACAAGGAACTTGATTTAAGCTGCAGCAAGTGGCATCGATTGACATGCTATGCTGCATTGTCGAGAGCATGGTCTCGAGGTAGCTGATCGGCCGCGAAGAGCTGTTCCTCAAAGCTGTTGTTCCTCCAACAAACTACAATGAGTTCGTGGTGGCGCTCGCCTTGATCAAATTAAACGAAATCATTGATTAGCGTGCAAAACTCAGTGGCATGAAGATTCTGAGCCTAATGAGTAGACAGTGTAAACCGCTGCTGAAACAAATCTCAGGAAGCTTATGGTGCTGATGCTGGAAGGCAGGGATCTGTAAATGGCGATAGGGTCGAAGCAAATATATGTTATCGCTCTTGGCTTCCTTGCATAGTTTCATGATTTTCCTCGTTGTCATAGTTTGTCTCATTCTAACGTTCCATTGACTTCCAAAGGTTTACGCGAAATGCGCACGCCAAGCGATGGAAAAACAATCGCGCGCCAAGAAGAGCACCCACCTAAGTGTTGTGGCGGAAATGGGTGCTTGGCCAACGGCAGTTTTACTTCAGGAGAAATTAGCAACAACAATTCTTAGAACAACGCACACTACAACAACAAGGCTCTCACAGAGGGTTGAATTTTCTGGCAGCTCTCGCCATGATCAGCCGTTTTTTGTCCTCTTCGAATTTCTGTTGCAAATCTCGAAGATGGTTGAGCTTGGACTCTTTTGCTTCATGCGAGTAGAACGGCACGGAGCTCTTCTGAAACACTCAGATTTAGCACTGCTAACGTGTTCTGCAGTGGCCCATTAAAATGCGTACCGGTTTCTTGCGTGGTGGTTCATCCGACGCGGTTACCTTCCCCTTCTGTGACACCGGCCGGAACGAATGTTTGTCTGAAATAAAAGGTACGCAAGCGCTGCGTTTTGTCGAAATACCTTCTCTTGTGACCGTCACCCAGCCTTCTTCGTCAGGTTGGTTCCTCTTGCGCTTCGCTTCGTCGCGCTCCTAAACCACAAGTAAGCTTCGAGAACGTTCCATTCGCATACCTTCGCGACTTTGACATCGTAGGCCGAAACTGTTGCCTTGATGGCTTCGCGTAGCTCTTCGACCGGCTTGAACTGTTCGTTGTATTCCTTGGCGAATTCTGGGAACATGCGTGAATGCGCTAGGATTACTTTCGTTCGACGCTTACTCATGGTCCCGGTAGACGTAGTAGCCTTGCTTACATCCTCCAAGCATAAGGTTTCCTGCTCGCAGCGGCTTAGCAGCTCGTTCGGTCCGCTGTCGGTGGTGAACACGACGCTGCCTTGTCGGTAGCCCTACGGAGGAAACAAGTGAAACTTTCCGTTGTAACTGCCGTACCGATTTGATGTCGCCATTGAGCGCGGTTGATTTCTTGAAAACCACAGATTTTACCAACGACGTCGAGGCAAACCGGCTGATCAAGCTTCCAACGCCGGTCTGCAACGATCGCGTTATGTTTTGAAGTTAACGTTTGTCAATACCTCGTCCACAAAAGGCGGGACGTTGGCAACAGTCAGCGAAACATCGTTCGTCGGATCCCTTTTAAGGAACAGCTGTCGGACGGCAGAAAACTGTCGACTTATTGTGTATGACAGCGCTAAAATAAAGTGGGGTCGAATGGTGATGGCTGCAGAGTACCCTTCAGCGCGTCGCCGGGTACGCTCTTTTCTTCTTTCACATCCGACTGTCGTTGGACTTTTGGCCTTTCTTCAGAGGTCTCCGTCTTTGGAGCAACTGTGTTCTTTTTAGCCTTCCTCTTGGCTTTGATAGGCGGAACGCGCGTTGCGATGACGGCCTCTAAAATTTAACTTGCGATGGACATAGCACAGATCAGACCAAAACTGACCTCCTTCATGGGCTACCTCGCTGTTTTCGTCCTTTACGGTAGGGGATGTCGCCGTGCTCTCCTGTGGCGTATTCGTGTGCGATAGGGTTTTACGTTTTCCTTTAGCCATCTGGAATAGCTTAGTTAGGTAAAAAGTTAATTTTATTCTGCCCTAGCGTAGCCGAACTCGGTTAAAACACTTTGCCAACAACCGGGCTTAAAAACGTCTGTGGTGAGAATACTGACGTAAATTTCAGAAACGTTACTAAAAGGCTACGGGTCCAGCTTACTTAAAGGTTTCAATTTCAGAATGAGCCTGCCGTCCACCGCCTCGAAGTTACTGCGCCATTCCCTTCCACGGACTCGGTAGGTTAACGGAAGCCGAAAGGGCATCGGCAACTTACAGTCGTCATAGGTTGGCAATTGTTGCCTACCAAAACCGCTGGGCACATGCGAGGAACACGATCATCAACTTCGTTCCGCAGCAGGAGGCATGGGTCATCGAGCGCATGGGCAGGTTTCACAAGATCCTGGAACCCGTAAGTCCGTCCGAGGTGGATCTTCATACTCCTTCTGTTTTAGGGTCTCAACGTCCTTGTTCCTATCTTGGATCGCATAAAGTATGTCCAGAGCTTGAAGGAGATCGCTATTGAAATCCCACAGCAAGGAGCAATCACACTGGACAACGTGCAATTACAGTTGGACGGCGTAAGACTTAGCCGACTTTACGAGTTCTTTACCAGCTGTTTTAGGTGCTTTACTTGCGGGTCGTCGAGCCTTACAAGGTAACCTAGCATCCGCCGTTCAACATTTATAAACGGGGTTTCCCAGGCGTCGTATGGCGTGGACGATCCTGAATTCGCTGTCACTCAGTTAGCGCAAACGACGATGAGATCGGAAGTGGGAAAGATCAGCCTCGACACAGTCTTCAAGGAGAGAGAAGTGCTGAACGTGTCTATCGTCGGTAAGCGGCGTTTGCATTTTCTACTGTTTGACGACGAGTACCTGTTAAGAAGCAATCAACAAAGCGGCCGAACCATGGGGTATCACTTGCATGCGGTACGAGATCAGGAACATGACGATGCCCGCTCGTGTACAGGAAGCCATGCAGGTAACGATGCTTGCCAAACGCTTAAGATTCTATTACGCTATTCAGATGCAAGTGGAAGCGGAACGCAAGAAGCGTGCAGCCATTCTCGAGTCGGAAGGACAAAAAGAGGCGGCCATCAACCGAGCCGAGGGAGAGAAGCGATCGAGGATTCTCGCCTCCGAGGCCATGATGCAGGAGAAGATCAACGAGGCCGAGGGTTTCGCGCGTGCTATCGAGCTTCAAGCGGCAGCGCGACAAAAGGGACTTGACATGGTGGCCAAGTCGCTCGTCAAAGACGGCGGCGTGAACGCTGCCTCGCTCGCAGTCGCGGAGCAGTACGTCACCGCATTCGGGCATCTTGCGAAGGAGACGAATACGCTCGTCTTACCGGCCAGCGCCGGTGACGCCAAGTAATTTTCAAAAGTTTTGCACAAGATACTTCATATCTGTCATTTAAGCTCGATGGTCGCTCAGGCGCTAGCCATCTTCAAGCAGCTGAATGTAACTCCAGCTGTGAGGGTACAAGAAGTTCATACGGCTGCCAGCTCGACTCCCGGATCTAAGAGCAACTAAGGACACCTAAGTGCTGATTGTTGTTGTTGTGGCCTTCATAAAGGCTGTTTATTCGTTGCAAAGGAGACTGACTGTCTTAGCTATATTCTGATATGAAAAGTGCGGATAAAATCGGGACTGCGGCTGACAACGTGGTCGAACTCGGCGTAATTTAACTGCTCGTCTCCGTCCAAGTCCGCCTCTTCGATGATCTAAACCGGGATTTCGTTGGTCCGTTTATGGTGTGGATGACTACAAGTTAAGCCAAAAAGTTTCGAATTTGTGCGGGCTTGTACCGCAGCGCGAGAAGGTTTATCGAGCAATTAGGCATGGTAGACGTTATTCATCGGCCCCAGGGGATAAAAACGCTTCCAGGAATGTGCATGCAGTATGCCGTGTCGTAGTATGTGTGCGTGTACCAAGTCTTTCGTACCAAGCGGGGCAGCACGTAGAAGCATGAAGTCGCGAGTGTGGTCCGACAGTAGTAAAATTGCTAAGAACGCATCGTTCTCCCCCATCTTGATTTCGATACTTCCCCTCCATACTTTCGTTTCACCACAAAAAAAGCATTTCCCACGATCTTTTTACTTCTCTTGTGGGAACTGCTTACGCGTTCGATGATGAACTCCACTTCTTCGTCTGTGAGCTCGTCTCGTGTCAGGCATCGAATCATTCTGCTGAGATCGTCGTGACCAAGGTAGTCGTCGCCGTCGAAGTCTGCAACCCTTAGCAGGATCATGGGCATGTGGTGAACCGACCATTCCATTCCAAGTTTTAGATATTCAGCCATACCTGCTGCCAACTTACCATAGATTCGAAAGGCGTATTTTAGCTTCAGCTGCAACGGCGCCATTTCACTGAATACGGAGAACCTAAACCTTGCTAGTAGATTAGCACTGTGCGCCGGATATCGTACATGTCCAGAAAGTCGTCAAACGTTAAGTTGCCGTTGCCATCTTCCGAGAATACCTCGCAAATCCGCTTGCGAAACGGGTTTTCCTTAAGCAATAGAGTGACGGGAGAATGGTATGAAAAAAATTGAGGATACACATTGGAGCATTCATCACTTTCGCACGGATGCGCCCCTTCCCTGCCTTACCAGAGCAAGTATCAAAGAGGAACCCACAAACCTTAAGCTCGGGAATCTTCTCGATTTCCTGGAGGGTGAGTGTAACAATGGATGCACGGTTGCCCTGCATGTTTGAGGGGACCTTGGCCGGGTTCAGCGCGTAGAACCTCTTGTATAGTCGCATTATGTCCTTCTTCGTGAAGAAAGTGCAATCCTGAAAGCAGATGCTTCGCCCGAATTTTATACATCGCTAACGTTTGCGTTTAGTAGTAGCGCTATACGCACCTGGTATTCATCGAGTTGCTCCGAGGTGAAGACGCCTCCCTTGGAGAAGAGGTTCAGATCTCCGATGGTGCTAGTGCTATTACCCATATTAGTTCGGCAGAAAGTACAGCGGCTCGCCCGCTAGCAGCCAGACAATTGGGCGCGGCCGCCGGAAGCAGCGAAGAGGCAATAAGTCACTCAGCCATACGTCTCACACCACATTTCCCCAGGCGGCTTCCAGTGGACGTTTCGCGAGGCGGGCGATGGTGGCCAACCGAAGTGGGCCACCAGTCGAGTGCCGTCGAAAGCACAACACATGTCACCCTCGAAGCACCGGTGCAACTCGCGAGGTCTCTCTCACCGCAAGTTTTACGTTTAGATGAGAAATGTGTGGCATTGCGCGGTAAAACCAATGAATCTGTTAAAAGAATCAGTTCATTTCGAAGTGTCCTTAAACCGTAACTCCGTCACTACCGTATTCATGAAGTAGTCAAGTTGTAAATGAAAGGTTAATGAACTGCCAAAGGTAGTTAGCCAGAACGTGTATGTTCTCGAGGTTACCGAGTCGCCGTCAAGTGAACCGTGACTCAATGTATAGCCCATTCTGTGTCGTCGTTGTTTAATGTTGAAACAACCCGGAGGGCACTGTGGCTGGGTTATGGTCTCTGTCTTGTTCTTTCTCGAGCAGCTTTGCCGTAAAGTGGCAAAGCGGGGCCTAAATTAACGCTAGAAGCTCTTGTTGCTGCTCATTGAGCGGAAAGCTGCTGCCGTGCGGCGCATGCCCGACGACTGCACGTTTTGCTCATCTTGTTAATGTTTTTAACTTAACCTGCAGTGGAGTTTTGCTCAGCTTATTGCACCTTGAAATTGGGTTCCTTGGTGGAAGGACACTTCGCCACGCTATCGTTGGGTACTGTGCTTATCCCGCCCTTTATCGTTGTTGAAATAAGTCCACAGTTTGCAATATTCGTTGCAACAAATCAGCCGGCTTGCATTTGTCTGCGCCTGCCCCGTTTCAATGGAATCCATTAAAAAGGTTACCTTTGTTTTGCTACTAAAAGTTTACATTAAACATTCTTCGAGTGACGTTTCTACGTTGTTTTACTAAGCTGTGATAACAAGGCCAGGTCCATAATATTTCTACGGGCAATGCTTTAGGCAGCAGATTGCATCATGACTGACGCTGAGAAAAGTGCTGCTCCTGTTAAGGAAGAAACTGCGCCGAACCCGGAGCTCGCGCAGAAAATCGTTACACAGGTGGAGGTGGGTAGTTTTCTCTACTTCTCAGTGCTATCAGACCCAAACTGCAACGTAAACGACGCGGATATTTAGTACTATTTCGGCGACATTAACCTTCCTCGCGACAAGTTCATCCAGGAAGAAATGAAGAAGGACGATGGATGTAAGTAACCACTATGCCTAGTACAGCCTAGCCTGTAAACCGATCCGTTATTAACGACACCGGAGGGGTCGTTACGGCGTAACGGGCGTGTCGTGCCTAATTCCATGCCGTCCAAACGAATAACTGCTTTAGGGATCCCGCTCACGACGATGCTCAAGTTCAACCGGCTTTCGACGATTTCGAAGGACGTGTACGAGATTGCTAGCGCACTGAAGGACTCGTCGCTGATCGAAGTGTCGGAGGACAGCGAGAAGATCCGCCGCAATCCGGAGGTGCCGCTGCCGGACAACACGCTCGAGTACTGGCAGGAGATCAAGCGTCGCACGGTCTACGTGGTATTCCTGCTGTCGAGCCTAGCGCTATCCGACCTGACTCGTTTAGAAAGGATTCCCGCTTGAGACGCCGCTTGACGAGATCCTCGAGTTCGTGGGTCAGCACGGCAACGTGAAGAACGTGCTCATGCGGCGAACGAAGCCTGGACGCGTCTTCAAGGGATCCATTTTCGCCACTTTCGCAGACCGCGAGGCTGCCGAGAAGTTCGCCAAGAACGCAGATGTCACCGAGTTCAAGGGAAACACGCTGATCAAGATGATGCAGGACGAGTACTGGGTGCGGAAGAACAAGGAGAACAAGGAGCGACGCCAGGCCGAGAAGAACATCAAGAACAACAAGAAACAGCAGGTAGGCACATCATTTAGCGACCGTCGTCTTTAAACCGTTACGTTCCCTTCAGGCGATTGACGAGCAAAAGAAGAGCGTACATTCCGCTCAGTTTGTGAAAGGCACCGTGCTGAACGTGGAAGGCCTGCCGACGGACGGAAAGACTTCGTTGAAGAAACTCAAGGACTTCTTCAGCCCCTACGCCGAAGTTGCCTGGGTTGTCTACGCAGACAAGAGTGACAAGGTATGTACTTTTTAGAAGCCTTTGATATGCTACTGCCAGATTGATTTGCCTGGTTAGCCGCTAAGTTACAATGTTGCAGGCACAAATCCGATTCACGTCGAAGGAGGGTATCGCCCAGCAGGCTTGGGACGCCGCGGCTGCCGCAGGGGACAACGGCAAGGTCCTCTTCGAAGGCTCCGAGCTGAGCGGCCGCGTGCTCGAAGGCGACGAGGAGGAGAAGTACTGGCTGGAGTTCACCAAGTCGAAGGTCGCACGTAATGAGAACTCGAAGAGAGGCCGGTTCGACAAGAGGCGACCCGACAAGCGCTCTGCGCCCAGGAACGGTGATGCGGACGCCAAGGACAGTGGGGCGAAGAAGCCGAAGCGGACGGTCTTCAAGGACGAGGATGAGGAGGACGCTACCGACAAGGCGGAGGCCGCCGCTCCCCCGGCCGAAGCAGCACCTCCGGCGAAGGAAGAACCTAAGGCGGAGGCTTAAATAACTTCACAGTTGCGTCTTTCCCCGTTGTTAGTGAACCTGACACGTGCTAATTTGCTCTTGCTGGAGTCTAAAGTCCGACCCGTTCTTCTTGTTCCTTCGTTATTGTTGAAACAACTGTTTTTCGTTAATTGTTGTTGCCTCTTACGAGACGTCATCAAGACACCATAACAATCATTACCATGTATTCAGTTTGGACTACAATAAAATAACTGGTGGAAGGCTTCTAATTCGAGGACGCGAATTTCCAACTGTAGAAAGCTAAGAAGCAGTTGCATTGAAAATTTTTTTAGCGATAGCCCGTCCTGCGTCCGTCAATTTCTGGGGGAAACGAATGGCCTTATCTCCGAGGCGGTCTTTAAGTTAATTTGAAAATAGTTTGTTATGAACGGAAACTGCGACCTGAGAAAGTGGAAGCTCGCGTGCAAAACGCGGGCCGGGCTATTCTTTCCCCAATCCGTGACTGTGATCGTTACCAGACACCAAGTGTGCTTAGGCATTCACCCAGATCCTCTGAAACGGTACGCGCTCCCTTTCCACCGTCTACTTGCTGAGAAATCGGATAAATCGCTGACGGTATGTTTTATGAAATAACGGTACAACGTGGCTAGTTCTCTTTGATTCTAACAAAATAAACAAACAAGCAGAAAAGCCTAAGGATTCTTCGACGGTAGCTCGCCTCTCTCCTCGGCTACTTCCTGGTCGATCTCTTCGAGGAACGTCTCCTGCTTTACGGCAACGATCGTGTAGACGTATATGCTGATGGCTAGCACGGCCAGTGCCGCAAGCGCCCTCATGTTCTAAATAACGAAGCGTCAGCCAGCATTTCTGCAGGCATCGGTCCCTTTTTCCTTACCTTGTAATTTTTGCGGAATATGTCCTTGATCCGTTCCTCGTTCAGCTTCTCGAACGACTTTGCGAAGTAGCGTTGTGCTCGAGGCAAGTCTTCGATCGCGACGGGAGGGAAGTATTCTGACTTTTCGTCAAACGCCACTTGGGACGCTTTTTTGTCGACAATGACTGGGGGCTTCGAGCTGGGCGCCGAAGAAGCCATCCGATGTTGATGTGACGCGCCAGCATTGCGTACACATACCCTGCCGAGGAGTGGGAAGCGGTTCATCTTAACGCCTTTTAGTGGCTTCATGAGCAACGCGAACGACGTATTAAACTGGTTGTCGAACCGATCACCTTCCTGGCCGTCTATTTAGCAACGAAATTCCTTTATTAACCGACAGGGAGGAGAAGTTCTTTGGCACAATCGAACATCACATTGCTTAATCGCTCGAAATCGAATGAAATGATGTTTACGCAAAAAGTAGGCCCGCCCGTTACTGATACTTCTTCAGCGCTTCGATACGTTCCGTCGTTGGCGGATGGGAATGGTTCACGGTGGAATAGAGCCAGTCGTTAACCGGCATCGAGAGATTGTCCTTGCCTGAAAGTTCGGTATCAATAGAGAAGAGAACCCGCTTGCCAATGCTCACCAAGTTTCACTAGTCCCGAGCACAGCAGCGGTGCGTATCCGAGCTCCGCAGAGAAGCTGTCGGCCTGGAACTCGTGATAGCGGCTGAGGAAAGTCATGGCGAGATTCAGAAGCTCATGGTAGGGCGCGCTAATCATGGAGACGAGGTAGAGTCCGATAACGACAGGCTGCGTCGAGAACCCAAAGGCTTCGTAGATGACCGTTTGGCGGTAGCAGAAGGCGAAGAAGGCCAACTCCAGGAGCATGGTCACCTAAAGCCAATCAGTCACCCTGGATGTGCTAACGCTAAGCACAATGCCTGCGTACTATCGGTCATATAACGTACCTCCGCGATAATGAGGTTCTTCAGAGTGTGGGACAGCTTCCAGTGCCCCAGCTCGTGGCCGAGTACCGCAACAACTTCGTCATCGTTCATGCCCAGACGCTTCTCCTCCTTCTTTTCCTCACTCCCGTTTTCGCCCTCTTTATTCTCCTCACTGGGTTCCTTCGCTTCCGTTTTCTTGCCCTTTGCGGCTTCTTCTTCTTCGAGAATCTTCTTAAGCTCGTCGTTCATCTCCTTGCTGAGCAGCGTGTCGTAGAGAACAATGCGTTTGTTCTTCCAGAAGCCGTACATGTACGCGTTGCTGTGGCTGGAGCGCTTGGAACCTGAATCATTATGTTCATTATCATCATTATTATCCACCATTATGTAGAGTGACCAGAAGCGTACTCATTTGATACCTTGAACGACGTAAAGCTTTGTTAGTGGGAATTCCACCTTCTGTGCAAGTGCCTCGATCTTCTCCTTGAGTTTGCTATCCGGTAGCGAAGTGTACTTGTCGAAGAGCGGGGCAATGAACTCCGGATAGACCCACATCATAACCTAAAACTCGGACAGTGTGCATACTGGTTTCCCGGCTAGTGACGTACAAAAGTGAATAGCGAGAGGAAGGCCCAAACGTAGACGAAAAAGTAGCGTCCTCCGATGTGAACAATCCAGATGACAACTGCCACAAGTGGCACGACGATTAGCTGCGAAACGACGAGTTTCTTTATCCGGTCTTTGACGAAGAAGCCGAGTGTCTAAAGCAGTTGATGACCGTCCTCACTCAGCGTCTGTCCAAGGCTTACTTCTTTGTTGAACCCGTGCTTTTGCTCGATGACGAACGTTCGATACAGCGAAAAGGGCAGCTTTATGACTGTGCTAGCGAGCTGCGACGCAACGACGAACACAACTGATTGGACAATCTGAAAGAGCATTCCCCTTTTACTTTGCATGGGCCACGAACTACCTCGCTTTCCCCGTAGTAGGACTCGGCTAACGAGCCACTCCATTGCCACAGAGCCGGAACGATGTTGAAGACTAGGACCACCTATCAGTACAAAGTTATGTGCCGAACATAATCCGTGCGCATACCGACGTGAAGACATGATCGAAAATCGAAACGATGAATCCAAACCGATGGTTGTCCAGGGCGTACGATCGCGCTTTCGCATAGTCCTCCTCGGAGATGATTTTCGAAACGTGGTCCGGCCGCTTCTCCAAGGTTAGATGGACTCGGTACTAAATATGAATGGTTGACTTTTCCGAAGATTTTATGTAATCACTGACCTGTCTGTACGCAAGGTAGATGTCCCACAGAGTAGAGGCCCAGTAGAAGCCGAACGCTGACCAGAAAATCTCCGTGGGGCCCATTGCCCTAAACAGACCGGTAATATACTAGGATTTTCGTGACGGTTTTGCAGCTTGTTTAGCCCTAAAAGTTTAAAGCAGATTCTAAGCCACCAGCATACGTCGGGGTAAAGGTGACGCTTTGCCAAGTTATTTGCATGCTGCGCTACTAGACTGAAGAGATACTGGTTTCTAGCATCGCAAAGCTTTAACGAGTTATGCACGGGACACTTGGAACAAGCGAAACGGATGTGAACTGTCAGTACACTGGTCAAGAAAATGTGGACCATGCGGACTCTGGCTAAGCCAAGTGCCGGTGGGCTACTCTTCTGCTCTGCTGAGGGCAATTTGCACCCAAAAGAACATTGTGCATGGGATCTGCCGATATCAGGTCAGATGCCAGTTTCGTATCTAGTTCCCTTTGATGTTGCTTAATACTCGCGCAGAAACTCTTTATTCTCTATCCACAACATATTATACACGAGAATATTTGAGGGGATAAGTTGTGTACTTCAGAACTTATACGACGAACTAAGTAAGCTCACGGTTTCCTCTAGAGCTCATTACGCCGGTAGTGAACCCGGCCGTGAGTCGAGTTGGCTCTCATAGTCCTAAAATCAGAATCCTTGCCTCTTTTGTCGTTAACTAGGTATACACTATTTTGCGCATGAATTACCTCAATGTTAATGTTAGCGAAGGTGTGCTGAAGGAGTTCCGTGGCCGTGGGACGCTTCTCGGGGTCGACCTGTAGGCACTTCTGCAGCAGGTCGTAGGCAAGCTCGTTCTTCTGCACCTCGGGCAGGATTCGCGGTGGCATGCCAGAGCCGAGCTGATAGATCACTTGAAACTCGTGCTCCAGGTAGTGGTACGGCTTCTAAAACAAGTACTGGTGACAGCGTAAGCATGGTAAGCAAACCTTTCCGGTGAGCATTTCCAGGACACAACAACCGGTAGCCCAAATGTCCACGGCACGCCCGTAACCAGCATAGTCGCTTTCGTAGCCACCGGAGTCCGCGGAGCCGTCCCGATTGCCCGTGACTACGCCGCCTGACGTGGTCTGTTCCGGCGCCATGTAGTTTACAGTTCCTGAAATAAACATAAGAAGCCGAATCTGCTAATAACCCACAACTAGTAGAAAATTGACAACGGACAAATATGCCATCGGCCACGACTTTTGTCGGGAAAAGGACCGAAGAAACCAACCTGCATAGTTGACGACCTCGCCGCACTGCGTGCGCGTGCCTTCTAGACGGAAGGAACACCCGAAGTCTCCGAGCTTCAGGCTCGTCGTCGTGAGGAAGATGTTCGCTGCTGCAAGCAAGCAGTAAGTAAAGGAAGGGCAATCGCTGACACATACGCTTAATGTCCCGGTGCACGATTGACTTGCTGTGAATGTACTCGACGGCACGCAGCAGGTAGTGCGTGTACCTGCGAACGCACGCAGGATCCAGCCCTTCGCGGCAGACACGCGCCAACGTGCCCTCTGAGCAGTACTCCATGAAGATCAGCAGCTCCTCCTTGTGCACCTCAGCGCCATAGTAGCGCACCAGGTTGGGACTGAAAGTAAGCAGTTATTGCCGCTAGCTAAGCTGAAACTTACTGGTCGAGCTGGCGGAAGATCTCGACCTCGTCCGCTAACGCCTTCAGACTGCTGGTGTTGGCGTTCCCACGCTTCGTGTTGATCTGCTTCATCGCCATGAGGCAGTTGTCCTTCTTGTTCAGCACCAAGTGAACGCTGCCAAAGGAGCCAGTACCTAAATTAGAGGTCCCATTGACTAAAAGTTCTGCTTCACTAACCAAGGTGTTTGTTCTCCAATAGCTGCCAGTCGAACGGTGCTCGCTTGGACGGGAAGAAGAAGGAATCGAACGTGAAGGCCCGCTTGGTTTCCACAACTTTGCCAATCTTCCCATGACGCTAAAAGATGGATATCGTCCCAAATCAAACCGGTAAAGACATACCAGGAGCTGTTCATCGCGCTCCTCGTCGAGAGCCTCACACTGTTCGGCTAATCGTTGCTGAATTGGCACGCGTCGGCTGGGCCGATAGTCGTCCAAATTTAGGTGGCCAAAGTCTGCAGCAAAGTTGCGAGTAGCGGCCGGGCTTTCCTTGTATTCCTGGTCGTCCTGCTGCTCCGCTAAAAATTGTGCTTGTCATTTCCACGGACAACAATACAACGTACCATCAAGGCTGGTGGATCGCACGTATGCGACGCACGTGTAAACTGCGGTAATGAATTTCTGGAAAATGAGAAGGGTGGATTAACGTGCATGTGTTCTCTCCTTACATTCTTCTCACCCTCAGGCAGGTGATCGATAAACTGTGAGTCGGGCAGCGAAAGAAGGTAGTTGATCGGGAACATGACCCAGCGCGGCGTTGACTTGCTGCCACTGTGGTGGATGCTGAACACAAACTGCGACCAGCTCTCCAGGCACTTCACGATGCTGCAGCTGAACTCTTCTCGCAGCGACAGTGGCACGATTGCAGAGAGACTCTTCTGGTACTGAAAAAAACATTGGCAATAGCAAGCCGTCCGTGCAGGTTATACTTACTTCAAAAGCCACATTGTACGCTTGGAGAAGCGTTGCTTTGAGGGAGTCTCGTTCAGGCACCGCTAACTGGTCTATGCGCTTCCCGTTCAGGATGTACGTCCCCAGTTCGTTCGCGTAGCTCCAGATTTCCTCCGAGATTTCGAAAGCATTCCGCTTGATTTCCACAAGCTCGCTCGACAGTTCGTCGTGACAGGAGCAAAAGTCGTCAACAAGTTCGAGTTCGCCGGTCGTCAACAAGTGGCGCACAGAGGTTTCAAACACCCGGCGTATGTTGTCAATGCACTGACGGTCTTCGCCGACGAGGTAGATGTCAGTAGGCTAAATCAACAAGTAGACTACTGGTCAACGCCCGAATATGATACATACCGTTACGTGATGGTCCAATGTCGTCTTTGCTGCGAGGCTCAGCTTCAGCGTAGTTCGACTGGAGAAGTCGTCTACCACCCGTCGACATAGAAAGCTCATGGGTACCAGAACGAGGTACGCGTCACCCAGGAGTCCACTTGCCCGTCGTCTCGCCATTATAGCGTCGGTGCTGGCACAGGTGGCGTTGAGGAGCCTATCGATGTACTCGGAATTGTTAACGACGTCCTTACTGCAGAGCACAATCCAGTCCTCATGGTTGGAGAAGGTTAGCTGTAAAGAGCCAAGACTTGCTTCGGCTGTACCAACGGCTTAACTTACAACTACGTGACCACTATTAAGCAGATGGTCCACCAGGCTGTCCGCGTCGTTGTCGAGCAAACGGTACTTGGCGCATATCTCCAGGTCGCTGCACATCAAGCGGATGAAGTGCAGTGACTTCAGTGCCCGCTCTCGCAGAGTGCGAATCATCTCTTTGAATGCCCGGCAGAGGATGAAGATCGAAGACACCTTGCTAAACGACACAATGGCATCAGGAACAAGTGATTGTCCAAGGCTTGCCTTTGTCCATCGTGGTCCTCAACCACCACAAACTCGTCGTCGCTTGAGTCCTTCACGTCGAGAATGTCCAGCTCCACGGAGTCAAACTTTTCCGTCATATACCTCTTCACCAGGAGATCCAAAAGGTCTTTGCCCACATTGCTGAAGATGTATGTGTCACATACAAAGAGACTGGGCCATAAACTTACCAAAATCGGTTGGCAGCAATTGCCTTGCCTCGGTGCACACTAGAGCCGTATTCTTTCGCGCTTTCCCATTCGCACTGTAGCTTCTTGACGATCCGCTCGCACCAGTCCCAGTCGCTGTGCGCTGGTGCGGAAGCTGTTTGAGCCCAAAGACGGACGTAGGCAAGATAGTTCTGTAATGAATGAAGTGCTTAAAATAAGACACCATTCGGCAGAGTACCTCGAAGACGGTCGCGAGGTTCTCATCGAAACTCTCCAAATAGTCCAGCTGCGCATCTGCCCGTTGGGTAGTGAGGTTAACGGTATTAACTAAAACAGCTAATTTGCGAAAAAAATCTTCGCGTTTGGACGTACTGTATTCGTTCTTGACGTCAATCGCTGCCTGTAGACAGTCACGCGAGTCTTCGATGAGCTAAACATCAAGGGTGTAAAACCCCTGGCAAGACCAACCAATCAGCAAACTCACCGTGCCCAGCGTGAGGAGATCGCTGGCGACCACTTTCTCGGAGCGCATCTTCAACCATTGGTGGACGAGATCCACGGGTACGCGAGCAAGAAAAATAAAGTAGAAGTAGTACGACGGTAAGTTCATAGCCCGAAAATGCGCGCCGTAGACCGAGGCGTTAGTAAAGTCCTTCTGAAAAATCATACTAGTTCGCCATTAATGCAGTACCGACGTACCTCCTCGTACTTCCGCTTGAGGTAGGAGATCGTGGACGTCGTGTTTGACCCGCCGACAATTTGAGCGTACAATCGAGGCGTGAGCAGAGACAGGCAGGACTTCTCGAGTGTGTTCTTGCAGATTGAGCGGAAGCGAGCGAGAATTTCGAGCATTCCGTGGAGTCGAAGGCTTTTGCTCACCACGCCGCGGTACATCTCAGCGAATGCATCCACGGCCTGCTTCTCATTGCCCGATGTGACCAGAGGGCTCGAAGCATCGGCTTTCTAAGAAGTGGGATCAGAGCGATCTACCATCGGCTACTTACCGGAAATCCGGTGCCAACACCGCTGAGCTTGCGCCCGCTCGAGTACTTCTCGCCCACGCGCGGCCATATTTCGGCTCTAGACACGAGAACTGGCGGGGAAAGGCTCGAATCGCTGGCTGGCGTGGAACGACCGTCTTCCACAAGGCCAAAGTACTCGCCAATCTTTAAAGTGCCAATCGTCCAGAGCATCAATTGCCTAGGTCCAACCTGCTGGATCTTCTGCAGGAGATCCTTGAAATTGTTATGCCACATGTAGAGGAGGTTAATGCGCGCTTCCACGACCCCGTCATAACCGGGCTGGGAACGCATCGCGTGGAACGTGGGGAACAGCTCGCACAGCTTTTCGAACTCCTCGATCAGTTGCTCTACTTCATCGAATGTGCTTTGCATGAACTGTGTGTAATGAGGGTCGTAGATCGCGTGTAGCCAGTCGATGTTCTCGGAAACGGACTCCTCGATGCGAAAGTTCCGGATCTTCTCCAGGACCGAGCTGCGCTCTTCGCGAGCCTTTAGCGTCTGCATGTCCTGCGTCGCCAGAGATTTCTGGATGCGGTGCTTGCTCATCGATCTGAATGCGGTGTTTTTACAGGACAGTTTACTGTCAAGCAGCTACAACAAGAACTAGCTCTCACTTGTTCGCGAAGAAAGCCTGAAGATGCAACCAGACAACGTCACCGAGCTTGTGCTTCTCGTTGTCCACGATTAAAAAGGCCTATAAGTGCCTAGGTAAGTAAGGTTTGCGTTATGCGCTCCTACCTCGCATGGCTTCTCGATGCTCAGCGTTTGTGTTTGAGATTGTAGCTGACCCAGCACTTCTACCTCACGTCGCAACTTCTCGATGGGAGTCAGCGCTTCCTTGCTCGTTGACGGCTCGTTCAAACTGTCGTCGAGTCGCAGCGTTGCTTGACTAGTGTCCTTACTCCGTTGAACCGTGTCGAGACAACGGTATATGCTGTTGAAGTCCTGCAACGAACGTGCGCGTGATGCAACCGACGCGGCACTTACGTCAAGCTCCTCGAGGTAGTCGCTGAGGCGTCTCGGGCTTCTCTGTCTGGTCTTCGCTTTCTTGCGCCCTAAACCGGCGGTCTTCGGCAAGCTGAAGCGTCCTCGGTATCTTGGTGCCGGTCGCGCAGCGCTAAATTGGAATTAAGCGATCTCAAAAGTGTTCTTGGAGGGAGTGTACCTTCGGCCTCCTCGAGTGGCTGGTAGTTCTAGCTCGCTATAGCTGCGCTTCATATTGGACATGCTGAATTGGGGTTTGCAGTGATGATACATGCCATTTCACGCTTAGCATACGCAAACGCAATTCAAAGTATTCAACAATAAATTCTCTCTCCATCATTGTCTCAACCGATTTTTTCATTTTCACTAAAATTCGAATCGGTGACGGGACGAAAACATATCTTCGGTGAAGATAACTGATGCTTGCACTATTGCCCTATTGTCGCCACTAACAAATTTTTCTGAGTTCATTGTTGTTTACTTAGAGGTACGTTTGGCCAGACAGAAAAGCATTCGCGGAAAGTACAGGCGCGTGACGAAATACCTTCGACGCTAGACATTTTCACCGGAGAATGAAACGAGAAAAATACATTACTAACATCCTACTCGTTACTTGCTTAAAGGCAGTGAAACTTTTGAATGGCTAATGACTGGTTCGAAACCGCTGTTAAAAGATAAACTGGATTTGCAAACAAGCTTGCTTAATCCGATACAACCGTTCCTAGAACTTGGTGACAAAAAAATGATCACTTTTATGCTCTACTCTATTAACTGCTTTAATAAGCTTTATGTTTGGCAGTATTAAGGTAGCGGCGTAGCTCACGCAGGGATGGTATTTACTGGGATTCCGGTAAGATTGAAACAACGTCACAACAACGCAACGAAATAATAGAGGTTGAAGAGATTCCGGCCCTTGCATCAAGTTTCTTCGGCGGCAATCTTGTCGATGAAAGGATTGTCGATGAGCTCAACGCCCTCGTTGGGTGCCACAACGGTTATGGCGGTGCCTCTGGCCACGATCAAGCCGAGGTTGCGGGTCTCCTCGGTCATTTTCATCATGTCCTCCGGGTCGCGCAGGAACTCGACGGCGTTGTCCAAGACGAGATTCAGCAGCGCGTCGTATCCCTTCAGAATTCCGGTAGCTAAAGCAAGGGAATACTCGTAACGCAAGGCGATACGTGCTTATCTTACTGATGCACAGCTTAGAAAGTACAAGCTCCCTGCTTTAAGAATAAGTTAATAATGAACTGGGAGGATTTATGCTTGCTCGCTTGGATGCATTTGTTAGAGTATTGAGTAAGAACGCACCTTCACGGCCTCCTTGAAATTTTACGCGAACACGCTTGTCAATGAAGCGCGCCAAGTCGACGATGGACTCCTTCTTCTTGCGCCCGGATTCGTCCTTAAATCACCCTCGTGAATTACGAAAAATAAAAGTGTACTTACCTGAGGAGCCATAATAAATGCAGCAGTAACAAGCTGTTCGAATTTAAGACGATTCGTCGACTTGCTTGCGAATTCGTGAATGCGCTTTCGCTTCGATTCCTCAGTACGGTAGTTGCTCAAGAATCGTCGAGCGGTGAACGTGCACGACGTCAGTCAGTCAGCTGGGACCTTCTTCTAGTGTAGAGGCCTTTATGCTAGCACACTAAACTTTGTGATTAGTCATGGTTACGACTTAGTATCGTAATGAGCGCTAAGTGAGTGCGTGTCCCAGTAGTTTCTAGCAGGCGCGTGACGTACAGAGTAGGTTGCCCTACTAGTCCTAACCAGTAAACTATCTGTGAGTAGGATGTATGCACAGTCACAGTTAACAATGCTGCATCTGCTTAAGCAAAGACCACCTGCATACCCGCCCAGCCACGTCCGTCCACCGGTCCCTCCAACTACCTGCTTACGCGTACTCTAGTTCAGAAGATGCGGTATGCTTTACTCGCTTGCATCCTTAACGTGATCCTCTCAATTCGTCTGGTTAGCTTTAGTGACACGTTTTGACCTAGCAATTGCTCGTGCTCGTTGGTGTAGTCACTAGCTTAGCTCTGCCGGCCGCTACGGCAGTGCTCTGTTCTTAGCTAGTAAGCTCTTCACAGATCCGACTTCTACCATTTGACGCCGCTCCAAGGACTATAAGGAAAGTCTACCTAACACTAATGAGTCATTCTGAAATCCTATTACGCCTACAACCTGCTAGGCAGAACGTGATACAACTGCGCCAATCAATAATTGCGTGACTGGCGTTTCATTGCCAAACCGGCTTTTGACAGCCTAGTAGGGAAGGCTTAATTTTCTGAGACCTTGCTTCCGCCTGGGACATGCTTACAATCTACCTGGGTAGTCTGTTGAAAAAGACACAACATCGCTGAAATTACAGAGCGAAAATTAGGCAAGGTGTTCACCTCGTGCTTTTCTTCTTCGTCGGTTATCTTGGCTCTTATCCCTCCCGTGCATCAATTTTTCCTCTGTGTTATTCTATTTGACATTTTCTTAACAATTCTGGTGTGTTCAAACGTTTTGTTCAAAGCCATACCGGCTTGGCAACATGGATTGCTAGCCGAGCCCATGAACCCAAGATTTTATGAGTAACCTCAGTTGACGCGTATGCTTCTGCTCCATATACTCGAATTCTTACTGCTTAACGCCATCACCCTTGACTTACACGCACCTAACTTCCTCCTCAAAGTACTTTCCACCTTTTGCGTATGCTCTTGCTCCTCTCATGCGCGCATGCTAATGGCCGCATGTGCATCTGTTCCTGCACAACGTACAGTCGAAGCTGAAGACGTGGGCATACATCAGGCTTTTAGATTTTTCTATCTGTACGCTTTCCTAAAATTTTCTGTCGATTTCGCTGTAAGATTCTCGCATCGAGTCCACGTCAGAGCAGTTGTACGTAGAGGTGAGCAGGGAGGACAGCGCGGCGTCCACCGATCCGGTGACCTCAGTAACCCTTTTTACTACGCCGAGGACAAATGACTCGTCGTCCGTCCGGCCACCCACAGACCGGAAATGCTGGCAGTCGTTCTGCCGGCGACAGTCGTGCCACATGCTGCGCTACGTGCAGTGCGCGAAAAGGCATGGTTTGCTCTACGCTTGACTGTGACAGTCGAACGACGGCTGACCCTAGGGTCAAATGCTTTCGCTACTGAATCGCGTTATACTTTTGTAACCTCTGTACGCTTAAAACATACTTTAACACCGGTACATGAGAATAACCTTTCTATCCGCAAACATCCGTGCGTGCCATTGAAAAATCCTTTATTGTGCGTGATCGAAGCTAAGCATTTCTCATCTATTTTCAGGTTTGTCGTTGGCAAGAGTTGCGACTGAAGCAGCAGCTACCAACGCGGTAGACTACGCTTCAGCAGCTATGGAGCGAGATCTCGAGAAGTACTACACCGACTTCAAGCGTCCTCCGTTCGCCCCTACCTATGAGCCGACGGAAGAAGAGTTTGCCGATCCGATAGCCTACGTCGCCAAAATAAAGCCTGAGGCGGAGCTCTATGGCGTCGTCAAAATCATTCCTCCAGCCGTAAGCTATTGCGTGTCCTGCACGCTTCTTACCTCATGACCATTGTAGAGCTTTCGGCCACCATTCCAAATCAACACTACGACGTTCGAGTTCACGCCTCGCGTTCAGCAGCTGAACCAGATCGACGCCCTCTTTCGTCGGCGTCTTCAGTACTGGGAGAAGCTGGTGAACTACTGGAAGTTGCACGGCAAGGAGTTCCGAGTGCCGTACATCAAGGACCGCTACATCGACCTTCTTCGCGTCAAGGAGGTACTACCTATAGGACAAGACGAGACTTATTTTAAAGCCGTCAGTCTTATGTGTAGCGTTTCAACCTAAGCACGTAGTGGACTAACGGCTGTGTCTTCAGACCGAATCTTGAGCGTTATAAGCAGCGCGATAGGATCACTACTGCCTTAGTTCTATTCGTTTACTTCAGATTGCCCTAGTTTTGTTGCTTCGTTGAAATTTTCCTCAAGAATGCCCAGTCACGTACGCAAATCGCACTTTAGCTGGTGGATGAAATGGGTGGCCAGCAAGAGGTGGATAAGAGGAAGAAGTGGCGCGACTTCGCAAGAATCATTGGTTTCACTCCGAACGACGGGCCAACAATTCGCGAGAGCTACACAAAGTGGGTCTATCCGATGGAGAGGAGTCTGCAGAGCCTTGTAAAAGAGGTACGCATAATATTTGCTATAATAAACTGGTTTGGAAAGTACAAGTCGTTTTAGGAAAAGAAAATGAAAACACCTCCGCCAACTCGTATGCGTGTCGCCAGTCAGCCCGAGACCCCTCAACAGCCTTCGACATCAGCTGCGGAGCAGCCGTCGCCGCTGAGAATGAGCGGCCGCTTGCGTCCCATGAGCATGGTGAACAGCACTCGCGACAAGCCGAAGCCTATCCCAGGTTAGCGCAGGCACTGCGACTGCGAAGCGGCAAGCATACCGTTTCAGTCAAGAAAACCACCCGCTCCGTCGAGCACATTATGTGTCAGCGATGCGGTAGCGGTGACGATGAGGCGAAGCTGC
The DNA here is from genome assembly GCA_020875895.1 of Aphelenchus avenae. Classification (NCBI taxonomy): domain Eukaryota; kingdom Metazoa; phylum Nematoda; class Chromadorea; order Rhabditida; family Aphelenchidae; genus Aphelenchus; species Aphelenchus avenae. Next base: position 141,903 of record JNEY01000006.1, read on the forward strand.
TTCTCTGTGACGTGTGCGATCGCTCCTACCACATGTACTGCCTGGAGCCGAAGCTCGCTGCTGTTCCGAAACGTGAATGGCGGTGCCCGAAATGCGTCGCTGAAGCTGTCAACAACTGCATTTCCGACTTCGGCTTCCACGAGTCCGAGCGACGGTTCAACTTGGAAAGTTTTGGCGAGTTCGCAAACAACTTCAAGGAGCAGTACTTCGGCCAGGTGCCAACGGTAAGTTCTCTGCGCTTAAACTTTCTTGGCTAACGCGCGCTTTCAGACCGTCCCAGTAGACCGGGTGGAGGCTGAGTTCTGGCGCAACGTGGTCAACCTCGAGAAGACCGTGCAGGTGAAGTACGGCGCCGATTTGTAAGTTTCTCAGATTTACAATTTACTTTAAATGTTAAGCACAAGGTTCACGAGCTTGCTTAAGATTCACGAGCAAGGTCGGCTCGGGCTTCCCGCGGGCCGGGGACAAGTCCGAAAACGCAGACTCCAAGGAGTACCAGCACTACGCCAACCATCCCTGGAACTTGTGAGTTCGAAAAAACTGTATTCAGCTACTTCTTGACTTCAGGAACAACATGCCAACACTCAAGCAGTCGGTTCTCAGTCACATCCATACCGAGATCTCCGGCATGATGGTCCCATGGGTCTACGTAGGCATGTGCTTTAGCACCTTCTGCTGGCACGTCGAGGTACGCAAGTGGAGGCGGCATGTTGTCAATAGGCCACGTACAAAATTTAGGACCACTGGACGTACTCGGTGAACTACAACCATTGGGGAGAGCCGAAGATCTGGTACGGGATTGCGGGCAAGGACGCTGGCAAATTCGATGAGTGCATGCGGCAATCCGCCCCGGAGCTATTTGCCAACAACCCGCGACTACTTCACGACATGGCGACCGCGCTGAGTCCTCACTACCTCATGTCAAGGGGCATTCCTGTCTACACCGTTCATCAGAAGGCCGGCGAGTTCGTCATCACGTTCCCGAGGGCGTACCACGCTGGCTTCAACGAAGGACTCAATTTCGCGGAAGCGGTGAACTTCGCCCCACCTGACTGGGTTAGTTCACTAACGAACTACTACTCAAAAAACTCGAAACTACCAGTACGCTCACTATGCGAAGCAAGCTTTTTAGTTGCACATGGGCCGCCTCTCTCTGCAAAACTACGCGGAGGTGAGCCGCCACTGCGTGTTCGCGCACGACGAGCTCATCATGAAGATGGTGTCGGAGGCGGATGAGATGGACATCACGATGTGCCAGGCGACGCTCGACGAAGTCCGATACATCCTCAAGCGGGAGAAGCAGCTACGCGAGCAGATCGCGCACAAAGGCCTTCGTCTCTACGCGAAGTGTGACTTCGACAAGTTGCCGGACGACGCTCGTGCCTGCACCACCTGCTGCACCACTCTCTTCATATCGGCGTTGGAGTGTGCGTGCAAGCGACTGTTCTGTCTCGAACACGTTCAAGACCTCTGCGGGAAATGCAGCGTGCGTGACTGCTGTCTAAAGTATGCTTCTTCTAAAGTGCCAGCTTAGGCTTCACATCCTAGCACAAGGAAACTTTTCCATTTCAGGTTCAAGTACGAACTTGCCGACTTTCTGCCGCTTGTGGAGAAGCTGACAAAACGCACAATGCGTTTCGAAGAGTGGCGTCGCGAGGCGTTCGACATCCTTGAGTCAAAGCTTCGTCTACGTACGCCTTTTGATATCAGTCAACAGGACAAACATGTGTTTTTAGCTGTCCGAAAGATCCGGGAACATATGGAGGCATGGAAGAAGGCGCACTATCCCTACTGTGACGAGTATCACGGCTTAACGCGAAGGCTTAAAGAGTTCGAGCAAACTTCTGCTTCAATCGGCCAAATCCTGCACCGGAACATTCGGCTGAGGTTTGTGGTGACTCGGACACGTTAGTACTTGGAGTGAGGAAATTTAGGGACAACACGCGTGTGCAGAAAGTTGACGCTCGCTGCGACTACGACGAACTGCTATCCTTACGAGGAAAGCTTTTGGCCGGGAAAGTCGTAGACGAAATCCTCGAGCGTTCCGTGGATAGGCTCTACAAGCAGATTAGCGACTGGCGGGATCGTGCCGACGAAGCGCTCATCGAATGCACGCAACAACCCGTGGAACCCGTCATCCTCGAAAAGGTCACTCGGCTGATCGGCGAAGGCGACGAGTTCAACGTGAAACTTCCGGAGGTCTGGAAGCTGAATTCCGTAAGTAATAAGGTTCCATACTCGATATTAGCAAAGTGTCTTAGGAACTCGTCCGCCTCGAGTGGATTTCGAAGGCCGATAAGGTTGCTAACTGGAAGTCTGGCTTGGCGAAGCGCGCCTATCGTGACTGTCATGGCTCTGCGGCAAGCACGTCGGCCGCCAGTGCGTCGACGACAACGGACGTTCGCGAGCAATGCTTATTTGGCGAGGACGTAGAGCGCTTTACCCTGCTGTACATTTCGGACGCCGTCTCGGAGTCTCTTCAGGTAATTTCCAAAGAACGTACGTTGGATAACAGCATGCCTCTTCAGTGGAGCGACTCCTGCGCAACGGTCAAAAGCCTCTCTTCCCGACTGATGACAATGCATGCGCGTGGACTTGAAGTCGAGAAGAAAGTCGCCCACTTCTTCGCCCATGCTGCCGGCATTGGCTACGAGAAGGCGGTGGATTTCTGGCGCAAGGAAGTGTCGGCTTCCGACTGGCTTGATTCCGACTGCCTGAACGAGCTCCGCGAGGAGATCGAGTTGGCCGAGGAGATCAGCAGCAGTTTCGCAGCGATGACGACCAAAGAACATCTGACTTCCTCCGTAGCTCCGACGTCGCTTAAATCCTTGAACCAACTAAAGCAACGCTGCGCCAACTCGTTACTGCAAAGCAACTCGGCGCTGAGCAAGGACATCGATTCGACTTACGATCGGCTGCTCGAGTTCGTGAAGCGCATTCAGAACATGTTCGCCAAGAGCACCAGCTACTATAGCGTCTTCGAAGTACGTAGTCGTGGAGTAAGGCATGCGTAACCACCGATTTAGATGCTTGCCGGACGGGACGACCTGCCTGCTCTGACGGAGGGTGAGCCATTGCCACTCGAACTTTTCAACGCCGAAGACCCCTCGAAGAACTGGTACCAGCTGAAGGAGTACGACAACGCTTCCAAGTTGGTAAGATATTGCCCTGTCACTTCAGGCGTCTATAAGGACTCTTTAGACTGCACATCTTAAAGCAGTGTCGGATCAGCAAACAATCCTCATGAAAGCGCTTCGAGCCATCAACGAGAAGCGCCCCATGAAGGAGACATGCGCGTGTGCGAAGGACGCAGGTTCTGACGACATAATCTCTTGCTTCCTCTGCCGTGGCAGATTCCACGGTACGAATACTCCGAAAATACCGTCACCGTGCTCCGCAATCTCATTTACCGGTCACCCTTTGCAGATGAGTGTGCACAGTGGGAACCGTTTTTGCAACGGCTTCCACCTGGCATGTACCTGTGCCCGAGGTGCCTCCGAAGCCGTCGTCCTGGCATCCAAGACGTGGAGGGCGCGTGCAGTGCCGCGCCGCCGTTCGCACTCGAAGTCATTGTGACCAACAGTCTCATCACACGTGCACAGAGCGCTTTTCACGAGCTGGTCAAACACTGCACGCAGTTGCCGGCCACTTGCGATGACGCCGCTGTATCAACTGAACTTAAAACTAAGTAAGCAAATCACCATAGTGCTGTGTCGGCGTTAGGCAGAGATCTACCTTCTACCGTTGAAGAGTGATTAGTTTGCACCGTAATATTTTTTATTCGTGGCTTCTTAGGGCCGAGGACGCTATGCTCCTCGCGTTGTCGGTGGAAGTGATGGACACTGAGGCCTACGAGGTCGCTTTTGCTTCGGCCTACATGCGCCTATTCCCCATCCCTGACGCAGAAGTGGAAGTATGGCGACGCATTCGAGACCGTGCGGTCACCGCGTCTCCTCGTCGCGTCCTCTTCGCAATCTCACTTCCCCGACAGAAGTCCACTCCCGCTACAAGCAGCTCTTCCAGACGTGCCAAACGATCGAGTGCAGCCACTTCGGCTGGCGGTGGGGCTCAGCCCAAACGTCGCTACGAGAAGGGCGAGGAGGACATTTGTGCCGCCGACGGATGTCTGAAGCCCTACAGTACGTGCAATCTTCCTTACCGTTATTGCTAGTGCTGTTGAACTTCTTAGTAATTGCTTCAGGTGATCAGGTCCGCTGGATCCAGTGCGAGACGGGCTGCGGCCGCTGGTATCATCTGGTCTGTGTGGGACTCACGGTGAAGTGTGCCAAGGAGATTCCCGCTTATTGCTGCTACCGGTGTTCGGCATCGCCCAGCGTGCAGTCCACCGCAGTGGCTTGTAACTGAGGCTCTCCTTCAAGTTCGGCATTGCCTTCACCGTCGCCGTGTGGTCTGGTATGATCTCGATAGTACTTCCGAACATTACAGTCTTTGGTACGTGTATTCGTTCCTGAGCATTTGGGCATGATGTTCCATCGTACCATCATGCATTGAACGCTACCCTTGCTCAATCGACTACCTCGCTGATGTCCAACTCTCCTCTTTCTGGTGAGCCCACAGATGTGCGCATGTTCTTCTGTTTTAAAATATTATCTTATTTTCTTCTGTTATCCTGTATTAGTCATTGCACCCTGTGCTGAGACTTCTGAGCAGAAATATTGTGATGCAGCTTTTTGCTTCACCAAAATCCTTTTCGTTCTTTGCTCTGCATACCTCCGGACATTTTCTTGGCAACGTTCGGCTCTCCGTCTCAACGTTTTTTACTGTCATCTCAACTGAGACATCGTTCAGTTATTGCACTACGAGTACACTGTGTATATGAGTGACGGAGTTCGTTGCTCTTCGCCGGAAAAGCATCATTAAAGAGCTACTTGTCCTGCTACTTCATTCTATCAGAGCGCTAGGGCTGGTGACGGCTTAACTAAACCCTTTAACCGAACCGACCCAGCCGGATCTACAGAACTTTGCCGGTTCCTCCTTCGGTGGTCGGTTCTAAGGAGTTCCATGAACCTTTTAAAAACCAAGCCTGTTCGAAACGTGTAGGGTCGAATTAACCCGCAACAATTAGTAAAAATGTGATTTCTGCTATTTTTGAACGGAAGGACTGACCCTCCAATCCTTGTGAACAGCTATGAACTCGTGGCTCCCCACCCCTACCAAAAAGCCGCTTGTGAAACTTGCGATGCTTATGGTCAATGACGTCGAGTATGTTTTACTCGTATCTCTCTCCAGGCGCGAACATGCTTGGAAGCACGAAAGGAACGTCACACGAGAAGGAACCATGAACGTCAGGCTAGAAGGCGACATGAACCAAGGGGACCAGGGGATAAACTAAGTTTTAGGGAAATGCATGTAGCAAGCCATGTTGCATGCATTGCATGTCTTGCGTACCAAGCGGTATCGCATGCCAAGGTGTCCGATGCAGGAAAAACTTTAAAACGAGGCTGTCGCAGGCTTGCGTACATTCGTGCATACCAAACGGTACCGTATGCAAAAACATGCATCACACAATACTTCGTACCATGCCGTGCGGCATGCAGAAGCGTGCATCCGGCACTTGTGCATACTAAGCGGTATCACATGCTTGGAATGCCGAATGCAGGAAAATTCGCATGCCACGATGTGCGCAGGTATGCATGCAGTCATGTGAGCTAAGTGCTGTTGCACACATAAGCATGAATATCCGGTACAGCGTCTGGATGCTTCATAAAGTAAGCAGTACTGCAACCCCCTAGGACCGCAAATCAGTCGAAGCATTGCCTTCTTGACCGCCATGGGAAGCATGCTATAGCGGGCCCGCCATAGCATGTAAGCATGGACCTCCCGCCTAACTCACTCAAAACCCCATACAAAAATGAAGGATATTTTCGGATTCGCCATGCAGGAAAACCCCCTAGGACCGCAAATCTTATGAAGTTTTGCCTTTTGGTCCGCTTGGGAAGCATGCTATAGTGGGCCCGCTATAGCGTGTAAGCATGGACCTGCCCCTAACTCCCCCTAAAAAACCCCTATGCAAAAATGAACGATATTTTCGAATTCTCCATGCTGGCAAACCCCTAGAACCTCAAAATCAGTTGAAGCGTTGCCTTCCTAACCGCCATGGGAAGCATGGTATAGCGCGCCCGCTATGTACTCTAACAAGTATTGCCAAAGCCTTTGGCTTGACACAGATCTCTTTGATGTCTTTTTAGCAACTTGTCAGAGATTGTCTGTCCCTTAGACTAGACTAAATTCATCGCAACATAGTGCACACATTGCAAATTCTCAAAATGAGCAGGTGTGAACAGGCCCAAACGTTATAGGGTCGTGCCAGAAATGGCTACTACGAAGGGTTTGCCTCGAGTAATCCCTTTGGGCTGTATCCAAAAATAAAATTATCCAATGAAACAGGGTACTTCTTTGAACCTTGATAATCACGGTTAGTGAAAATGAAAGCGCAAGAATCCGTCCTTAAGCATGCTTGGGCTTATGCAATTTCCTTTAAAAAACTAAGTTACACGTGGTTATCATTTCACACCTTTTATTTAAATCCTGTCNCGATGTGCGCAGGTATGCATGCAGTCATGTGAGCTAAGTGCTGTTGCACACATAAGCATGAATATCCGGTACAGCGTCTGGATGCTTCATAAAGTAAGCAGTACTGCAACCCCCTAGGACCGCAAATCAGTCGAAGCATTGCCTTCTTGACCGCCATGGGAAGCATGCTATAGCGGGCCCGCCATAGCATGTAAGCATGGACCTCCCGCCTAACTCACTCAAAACCCCATACAAAAATGAAGGATATTTTCGGATTCGCCATGCAGGAAAACCCCCTAGGACCGCAAATCTTATGAAGTTTTGCCTTTTGGTCCGCTTGGGAAGCATGCTATAGTGGGCCCGCTATAGCGTGTAAGCATGGACCTGCCCCTAACTCCCCCTAAAAAACCCCTATGCAAAAATGAACGATATTTTCGAATTCTCCATGCAGGCAAACCCCTAGAACCTCAAAATCAGTTGAAGCGTTGCCTTCCTAACCGCCATGGGAAGCATGGTATAGCGCGCCCGCTATGTACTCTAACAAGTATTGCCAAAGCCTTTGGCTTGACACAGATCTCTTTGATGTCTTTTTAGCAACTTGTCAGAGATTGTCTGTCCCTTAGACTAGACTAAATTCATCGCAACATAGTGCACACATTGCAAATTCTCAAAATGAGCAGGTGTGAACAGGCCCAAACGTTATAGGGTCGTGCCAGAAATGGCTACTACGAAGGGTTTGCCTCGAGTAATCCCTTTGGGCTGTATCCAAAAATAAAATTATCCAATGAAACAGGGTACTTCTTTGAACCTTGATAATCACGGTTAGTGAAAATGAAAGCGCAAGAATCCGTCCTTAAGCATGCTTGGGCTTATGCAATTTCCTTTAAAAAACTAAGTTACACGTGGTTATCATTTCACACCTTTTATTTAAATCCTGTCGTAGTTTATAATCCGAGAAGCCCTCTTTGGGTACAAGACCTTTGGCTTGTCACGCCAGCACTTCTGTTCTCTTTCAGACGGAACGGTTGTCACACTCACACGGAACTGGTCATACTTTTTCGTTGGAAAGTGCAACGTTCAGGCTGGTCAAGGTTATTCCCCTACGTGCACTCTATGATTTTTCGAGAGGTCACACCACCTATACCAAATAGCTCGCAACAGTTACCCATAAAAAAACGGCATCGTCCGACGCCGACGGAGACAACCGGTGCCAATCGGCCCAAGGTGCAGACAACTTTTTCATCAGGTGTCTAATCGCTAGAGCGCCGTGTAGTCCCTCAAGGTGGTCCTCGTGGTTGGCTCAACCGTCTGGCGGCCTTTTTCGGCTGTCACCATGGACATCATCATCTGACCGCAACATTCGTATGGGAACTGTTCCACGCGCGTCTGCGCGTGAACGGGTTTCGTTTGGCGCCAATCCGGGCCGGTAGCAGGTACGGACAGGTACCGCCGCAAAGTTTACTCGGACCAATGTCAGCGTGTCGGCTGGCCTGGAGACGAACGATCGTTTCTGGAAATAATCAGCGGAGAAAAACATTCCATCCTTCTGGCCAACCACGTGACGCGTGGGCATAGAAGGACTCCGGGGCTTTCTCCTGCTTCGATGACTCCTGTATATGGTGCGATCCATTAAGTTTCAAGGCCATGGCTCTACAGGTTATTGAAGCCCATGCGTCATTCACGTCACACGGCTTTACTTTGGGGTGGAATTGGGAATAGTTCATGTGCACGTTAAGAGCTCTTGAATAGGCAATGTTTGCTCTGAGTTGTAAAGATGTGACGCGAGAAAGGATTACCGCAGAGCTTCTTCGACAATGAACTACTTCTGTAAAGCATCATAAGATGGTGAAATGGCAAGACAACACTATGAGCGAAATGCTGTTCATTGGCTCTCTGTTCTCCTTACTGACGTTTTGTACGGTTACTTGGCGTTATGGCAACTTTGTCTGATGACAGAAACGACACGACCGTACCCGTAGGTCTACTTCTCTGCTCGTTGTAGAATGACCATGGGAAACATTTGGGCCTACAGCGATCCCGCATATTTGCATTCGAGCCAACGCTACGTGGCTACGTGGCCGACGACGTGAGCAATCTTTTCCTTAGACCGTTCCCGCTTGCTTTTTCCATTTCTTCACCTTCCTTATCGGAAGGATCGGAAGTGCTTTTTATGAACAGACGCGGCGGCTCTCCTGCGCGACTTGGCAACGGCCCATTGAAAAAATTGTTTTCGCATGCCGCGCAAACTGCATGCCTCAGGCCCGGAACGTGACACCAGATAAAAAGTGGCCTCGCTCGCGAAATGGATAACCGACTGTTTCCCGACCGGTGCCGTTTGTCCAGGCACAGTTTGTTTTCCGCTTTTTTCAGCGTAACCGTCAGGCGACGTGTCTTCCTTCCGTGAACCGTACGTCCATTCGTTACCGCCAACGAGCCGTTCCGGATCGCTAAGGATGGAGCCGCTGTTAAGGAGAAACCTGTGACAGTTCCCAGGGTAACCGCTTCGGATGCCTTTGGTGTCGTCGAAAACAAAACGCGGAACCGAATACATTAGTTGTTTTCCGGAATACCGTAGCACATGTTACGATCTGCTGCATTCCGAAGGCGCAATACCTGTTTGCCTTGGCATCTGACGATGATGTTTAGTGCTGTCACCTGACCACGAAGACAACGATCATTGCCGAAAACATGGCAAACGATAAACACTACGAATGTTCCGTAGTGTTTGCCTCAGTTTTTCGAAGATGTTAAGGATCGGGTAACTATGCGGCCTTGAACGCAGAGACGATGCGCTGTGAACGGCTGGCGAATGGCCAGATGACCGTGGAGGAATGAGTCGAGGCCGTAATGGTATCCAACGCATCCGACAGAGTAACGGCCCGACTGTATGTTGAATACACAGCATAAACATATTGGCGAGACCAGTAGACGGTCTCCCAACTGATCGCGTATTCCCAAAATGCGAGTGACCTGTAATGTGCGTTATCAACAACGTAACGTCCGCTTAGTTAGTCCAATAGTACGTTTTGTGGTTCCTCACTATGCACCCCCGATCATCTGCCGACATTGTTAGACATATCTTGACGCAATGTGCTGATCCTGATGGCGTGTGTCCGGACGGGCTCATTATCGTTTGCGTTAATTTCACGCACGTGCCCTTTCGACTAGGTCAGACGATGCGGAATGCTGATCCGTCTGGGTCAGACGGCTCTCACTTTCCGGAAAAGCACCGAACCTGCTTTTTGCAAACGTTCGGTTCCTGAAGAAGTCCATTAGACCGGTCGCGAGGGACACTACCGGAGGCAAAAAAAGCGATGATCCGCTAACTCGGAGAAAAACTGTTTCTGCAGAGAAAGGCAGCGAGAAAGAACAGTGTGTCGTGAAAAAAGGAGTTTAGCTCCCGCGCAGACAGAAGGTCTGATCCCATTTGTGACGAATGCTGTCGGAGAAGCTGTGCATGCAAAGAGGTTGCCTCCTAGGCAGCTATGTAAAGTATGTAACGGGAACGAATTACCACTATCTTTGGATGAGGAAGTGGGACGTAGGAAGATTATTGTCTGTTCAGAGAACAACAGTTAAAGGCAAGCAGCGACAGTTGAACCCAGTATTGCATTTGTATCAGTGTTTGCCTAAGCGTTGTTTCTCCGCGACGTTGTTGCGTACAACCTGATCTAGCGCTGTAAAAAAAGCTACCGCGTTTCTTGGAGGTTGTCTAAAGGTGTGCAATCGGCGTCTTGGCGACGGTACAACTAACGAGAAGCTTCGTCCAGACTGGACGTAGCTATACCACGGAGCCTCGAACGCCGTTCAAGCCACGTGACGCTTGTTTTCGTTTTTACTAAAGTTAGATAAGTACTGAAAAGTCTAGTTGTTTTCTAGAACGTGCGACTCTCTACGTATCCTTTTCCGTTCCAAGACATTACATCGAAGAACGGTGCCGAAGGTTCTCGATGTAGCGGACTACATCCCCGGGGCCATCGGCTCGTTTTCGAGAAGCGTCGAAGCAGATTCTCGAATTGCGTCAATGCGCCGAATGACCCTGGTTGAATATTCGTCCTCATCTTCGGCGAAAAACAACCGCTCCAACATCAGCTATGCGCTGGTGGACCAGCTGCAGGTTTAGTAACCGGTATGTGGCCGCAAACTGAAAGCAAACTCGCTTATGGCGCGAAGCGCATGAAAGCCGGTTTCGCGCCATGTCGCTCAGCAACAACAACCGGGATGGGTGCATCGCTGCAACGGCTGGTCGCGTGGTCGGTGCGCATCTTCCGAAGATGCATCAGAAGCAGCATCTCGTCGGAAGAAGGGAACCATCATGAAGGCGACCACGACTGGCACGGACGAGTACGTTGCCAGGCGGATGAGCACCAGGATGCAGCGGATGTTGCGGCAAGGGAGAGTGGTATCAGCCGAAGGGGAAATTTGGGTTAGTGTCGGCGCATCTTCAGGGTATTTAGCCGATCAAGCTCACCGGCCGTTCGATCATCGTGCTACGCGTGTCCAGGCGCCGTCTTCGTTTACCATCTCTAGTCGCTTATACGACTTGGATTGCGTACAGTTTTGCCAAATCCTTCCCCCCTAGGACGTGAACCTCAGCTTCAAGACTTCGGATAAGATCAGAGACCGCCAGACATGTACAGGTGTGGTAGGCGCACGCACTGTCCACATGCGTTTTTATGCTGCTTTTCACGGCTCAGGATTCGCCGATAGGTACAAGTCTGTGCTTCCTTGTTCGGCTCATCAAGGTCCGCTTTCTGCAATGTGCGTCATGGTATTATTTCGGCGAACTTTTGATGTCCGTCTCTGGTAATGCGGAGGGTTCCAACGAATAGTTTATGCGCATTTATGCGATAAATTTCTTTCTCTACGTCAACGCGCAGGACCTTAGAAACCCTCACAGACTATTCCTCATTCCTACAATCGACGCGATTATTGACGCTTGTCGCTTAACGGAGTCAGCGATATAATCGGCCTATAACGAGTCCAGTGTTTTCTTCCCTACTAGTTGGCGAGAAAAAACAATCCCAGTGATAGGTAGCCTCGAGGCTGCGTGTGAACAGTAAACAACCGGTAGGGCCAATCAGCGAACAGGCGCCTGTTCGCCTGTGCCTCGCGTGGTACCGTTCAGTAAGCGTTGTACGGTAGCGCTGAGTGGCACATGTGCATAAGTTGTTTTCACAAACAAACAAACTTGCGGTGCAACACAAATTTTTCCGTCATCACTGCTTGGGTCAAACGTAACCTAGATAACGCACCCAAAATATTTGCACACGGAAGCGTTTAAATTATTTTTGTTAGCTGCTTGTGTACCGCTAATCCTCTCCTTCTAACGTTACGACATGAGTTTTTTCGAATCGTTGCCTCTTTTTAGCAGACGGCAGTCATCGGCTCAGTATTTTTGTCGACTGTCCTGGCAATCTTCTGCTAAAGAACGGTGCGTAAAGTCGTAAAAAGCTTCGCTGAGTTATCTGCTGTATGCCACTATTGAAGTCTGATTGGTAGCTACAGCGCATCAAATGTCATCAGCGAGAACAAAACAAACATGGTTCTCGACTTTTTCGTTCCCTTTAACCCTGAGTAGAGGCATGCTAGAAACAAGAATTCGTTAGCATCCCTGTTGAAGCCACTATTTGGGCTTCAATAGGGATGCTTGCTTATTGCAAAATCTCTGCTTATGAAGCATAAAAAGTTCTGTGGATGAACAAGGCAGGATCGGCATCTTATTTGTGCGGGTACGATTTGCGGAGTAGTCTCTGACTAAGCGTATTCTTTGCTAATGATCACCTCTAGTAGCGTGTTGGCATATTCCCAGATAGAGGTCGATAAAGGTCGGTACCTTGGTGGGACTTTTTTAGCACCAAGCGCAATGCCGCTTCCCAATGTAAACTATCAACCAGGGATAATCGTCAGCTTGGGTTCGGCGAAAACGCTCTGTTTCAGGGTGGTATTTTGGTAAAAAGCCTTTTTTAAACGAATGTACCGGCCTACGTCAGCAGCGAGCTTAATTATTTACAGCCAAGACCTGCTAGCCTTGAATTAAATTAATTATTACGTAGGCCCTTTTTAGCATGCAGGTAGCATGATACACGTGGTGGTCTCGTTATGAAAACGTAGCACACGCGACTTCGAATTGCAGGAACCTATTCAGTCATGTCCTCTTTTTCAAAGGAAAGATCAAGCCAACATCAGATGTCGCAAAGGATCAAGCAGCTTCATACTTACGGCTTTGTTTTGCTGAACCATATATTCGAATTTTGTGCGCCACCCTGTCACACGTAAAAGTTACCTAACTTTGTCCACAAGTAAGTCGTCCTAGGCGAAAACTAAAGGAGGTAAAGTTTTCCCGCCATTTCTGCCTACGAATCTCATTGTCNCTTACTTAAAGCCGCTTAAGTTTGCCTTGTCACGGCTTGACATGGCATGGGATAAGACTTGTTCTTTCCTCGTCCGGATGCAGACTTTTTCATGGTGCTGACAATCTTTTGTGAGGTAAACCTTTTGACCTTCAAATAACGATTCCCAGACCTACATCCGTCCAGGGCCGTATTTTTTACCGGGGGGGGGGCACCTCCGTCCTATCGGCGGCCAAAGGCCGCCGATAGGGTAAGGGGGACCCTTTGGTGAAGAAACTTTTTTTAAAGTTAGTAAAAATTAAGATAAAATAGGTCTAAAATAAAGAATAAAGGCTAATTATGCCTTCACAAATTTCGCGCAGCGTGAAGATGCGACATGGCCCAGTGTAGATTCTGCTTGGCACTGTCACAGATGATAGTCGATTGCGTCGTAAAGTTGTAGACGAGGCCAAAAAAGTTGGTCTTTGCTTTTAGGTACTTTTGCTTTTGCAACGCCATAAGCCTTGCTCAGTCTTTGGCTTTCCCTTGGATTCTTGATTCTTACGACGACCCTTAGATTTTTTATCTTTTCCAATGACGGGCTTTCTAAAGTGTTCGTTGTTTTGTCCTAAGCTGTTGCTCCCACACTTTAGAGAGGCGCCCGAAGTTAGCTGGACGACGCGCACCATCGCTGTAATTTGTCTAAGTACCCTATTCAGCTGAAAGGCTTTGCGGGATAAGGAACTTGAAAACAAATACTAAGCCATCCAACAACAACTAAAACGAACAATACCGCTTCGGACCATGATACACAATACAAAAATTTTAAATGCGCTAGGTCACAGATCGCTCGCAAGTATTCTCGAAATACATACAGCCATCTTTCCAAAATGAAGGGACACGACTCAAAGTAGCGCAGCTTAAAACAAATGCCTTGCTAGAACCGGGACGGGTTAAATTACGGGTAAAATTTCTTTCTGTACCGTCCTGGGCTTCCGAAAAGTTCCGCTTTAACAAGATTTTGGGCGATGCAATTCGAGATCGAGAGACTGTAAGCGTCCAACATATTCTTGGTAAAGGTTCGGGATGCATAATGACTGCGAATGTCTGTGCAAAGCGAGATTTGAGGAACAAGTCACTGAGCAACGTAGTATTGTTTGATCGAGGCTGAGTCGACTGCCATCCATCGAGTTTTAACTATGCGTTAAGAAGCAATAGATCATTAGCATTATGCGCTATTGTTTCTCCACTTGCCGCCTTTCATCCATCATCACCGCTTTTGCGCGCATTCTCTGAGCGCGGAGTGACAGTCACTTCGGCATTGAACTTGCACCATGGTAGCGTCGTACCGTCGCGGCGTTGCAGCGCCGCTTGCAGAGCTGCTTAGGCGTTGTAGCCGTGACGGATGGCGCAAGCGTTGCGACTCGACATCGCCGCTAGGCGAACACTAACTATGAGGAGCGTTCATTGTGCGCCTCTCAACACAGCCTTGTACTGCCATCTCGATTTCAGAGAAAACTAAACATTTGGGCAAAGAATACCTGTCTACCTTCTCGTGCCGAGCGCGAAAAGATGAGAAACAAGAAAAACGTTCGTGTATTGTCTCTCGATCTGCCGCTATGAACGGATGGGTTTGCGAGGCTACTAAACCATTTACCAAAACGCAATCGCCTCACCATTATTGTGGGAATTGATGAGCTGTCCATGCATGTAGTGATTCTGCGAGTATGGCCAATGTGGTTCAGGGTATTTCCGTCACGGAACGTAGCTCGGTGGTCCTTCAAAACTGACCCAGCGTACATAGCGTGCCCCACTATTAGACCCTGATGAGTGCTCAATGAAAAAGTCGGAACTTCTGTGCCCTCTCTAGTGTGTTATGCGCCTACCGTGCACGTTGAGCGGGGATTCCACGGTGCACGTCGGAAGATGACGAAACACGCGCATCCTTTGCCACAGCAACCGCCACCTTGAAGCGCGCCAAAAGTGCGCAACCCGCAACCTGGCGCCGTCACTGTCCGACACCGCCGGAACGGTGCGGTTATCCGTGCCAGCCCGCCGTGCAAGGTGTTCCATCCTAGAGTTTGCACCCAGCCGCCCACGCACTCCATTCACTCCCTCAAAGGATGAGTTAGGGGTGTCGCGTCGAAAAAATGCGCAGCGGCGTCGGGCGCGACGAACAATGCACGTGGAAAATGCAGTCAGCACAAGCGACCTGCTTTCACTTTCACAAACGGGCTGGCAGATTGCCCAGGCGTTAGACAAACATTGCGCTTTGCAAGGGTTCGCACGTCCGTCTGAGTATGCAGTAAGCTGTTGAAGTGAGCAATGAGAGTTTGATCGGGCAAGCGAGGAGTCCAGAATTGACTAGTCCGCATCCGGATTATCAAACGTAGTTTAACAAATTGGCAACTTCCCTAGTTTGGCCGTACGGTTTCAGACCGGTTTGAGCGCTTCGCGGACACTATTTCTTTTCGAACGAAATGATGCAATCTTCTAGTCGTTGCGAGTCCGTCCGTCATGCTTGTAATTTCGCGGCCAGTCGAGACTTCCGTACCTATCACAGGCTTGGAAACCTTAAAGCAATTCCTCATTTGGCTTGCGAGTGGGTGCCTCCGCCGTTTTGACCCGTAATCAAGTCGAGGATCCGTCAGTCGTCTAACCGGAAACCGTCACTCCCGCAAAAGTGCGCCCCTCGCGATTACGCGCTGCGTTTGCCTCCCGGAAGACGCTCCAGGTAGCCGAGTCAAAGTGCATTACGGATGGGATTAGGTGGGGCGCGCGTTCCCGCGCATTCGTTCGAACGCATACCTTCGGCATGGCCGGCACCGGTGGTACCGGGCCGAAACCGCCGGCCTCTTGCGAGACCGGCACACGTCACAATAGTGGGACTGCGCGAGGCCTCTGTCTATTAACAAACAGCTGTCTGTTTGCGCCCGGAAACGTGAACGGGCGTTCGGCTAGGTAATGACCCGTGTTTCGTCATCGGCAGTCGTTCCTTTAGATCCGTTTGCGGACAAAAGAGGTGCGAATAGATTGTGAAACATGCCTACCAAAAGTGGCGTCGACCCGATACTGAATTTTAATATTATTTAGTTAGAAAATACCGACAACACATTAAATTTGGTGAGTTATAATTTAAACGTACACTTACATAGATGCATGTTAGCACGTTTCAAAATTTAACGTGCACCTGCGTCAACTTTTTTACTTTTGTAGAGCGCCATGCAGACGCACGTGGAATTTTTAATAGGTATGGCACTAAGGCAGTTAAGCTAACGCATGGAAGTAGTCGTCTGAAGGACTGATCACGATCTCGCTGGAACTTGACTCGCACGACCGGACCACGATGGGTTGGAAATAAGCCATTGTGATGACATGAACCAGAATACTGGAGGCGCTTCGGGCACACGCACTCATAGTAAATCATATCTCGATCCCTTTGGTTTAGGTTAATTTGTCCAGCTTAGTCCTACTGAGATTTCCGCTTCCTCGTTTAGTGGCTGCTCGTAAGGTCACGACGCTGCAGCTACGCGCGACTTTCGGGAAGGTTCGGCGCCGTTGCCGATCAGCGCTTGTTTCCGCCCTTGATCGCCTCTCATCTTCGGAAGGCATTGCACCGCTTGGCACGCGCGTCCGAGAGCCATCAGCTGTCTGCGCATAATGCGCCCTTCTTGCAAAGAAGCGTTGACCTCCCGCCAAAAGACTGCGCAACCGGCCTACCGGTCACCTGTGCCACTTTTTGTGACAGCATCCTACCGTTGTCTAATGGCCCACACTATCATCCGTCCTCAGCGAGTTCCGGTCTTTCGCTTGTTTTCGGTTCCTTTCAGAAGGCATTCCGTCAGTGGAGACCAGAGTCCCACCTGGCGAGCTGCCAGTCCCAAATTATGCACACCCATCGGGTGACCCAAGCACATTATCGGCCGCGTCTCTTTGGAACGCCAGCCGGTGTGGATCACGGTTTTCTCGCGCAGCATGCCAAGCCCCGCCCAGTGCGTTTCTTTCCTAGCCAGCTTCTTTCACGTCTTTGTGTGTTGCTCCGTTTCATAGTTGTTTCTTCCGCCGCCGCGGCTGGAACACACATTATGCATTAGCGGGGCGGGGTTTCGCGCCTTTCAGAATGTCACAGCACACGTTGTGCGAAAGCGAAGACGAAGTCGTCGAAATTGGGCGGACCGTCGTCGCATTCTGATGGTTTTGTTTCGGTATATTTCATGGAGTGACCCGTCACTGTTTTGTCAGTCATGAGCCTTGAGCTGGCGAGTCAGCCGAACTTGCGCTTGCTGGACCACTCAGTGTTATCTCGGGTAGGCTTCCCTTTTCCCGATAATGCCCCAAGACCTGTTAGCCTGTGGATGTGCACCACCTGACGGGTTGGCCTAGACTTGTTCTTGGTTCACTTGCGCACGGCTGCCTTTTTATTCATAGGCGGATTTGTTTAAGATGCGTTTGGTCAAGCTGAATCGTTCCCGATTGCGTCTTGCCTGTGAATGCGCCTCCTCAAGTTATATTTGTGACCCTAGGCTACACGTGCGTCTCAACTTACCGTCATCCCACCACTTCCTGTACGTCACAAGGGTGGTTTATATGTGTACGCGTAGTTGTTTGTGTGTTTCTTAAGTTCGCGGTGGCTACATATTTGGTTCAGATAGACCTCTCTCCCTGACCTCGTCAGCAAGCGACATATCAGCTGAAATGCACTTTATGAAGAGCCTTGTGATTGCTTTGACACTGTTCCTGGCAGTTCTTCTACAGACTGTGGACGCCAGACCAAAACACTCACGAGGTATTTTATCCTACATACTACTGTGACGCTACCAAGCCTGCTAAGCTTACGAAACTACCCGGTGGACCTCCCCTAGCTTATCGTCTTGCGACTCCTAGTTGGTGTTTGAGTATCGTGGTGAGACTTGGCTCTCCACTAGTAAGTCACGGCACAAGACAAGCACCAACTTTATGGACCGAGCGATATAATGCGCGACACAGACTAACGACGTAGGACATACGCCGGGGGCCCGTTATTCACTGATTGCCATGCGCTTAAGTAGGTGGCCTCTTGTGATCTCTTGTTCCGTCCCCGCGGGCTCCGCTGCTGCTGTTAACGCCACCTACGCTGCGTCACCGGACGCTGAAATTCCAACGTTAGCACGGTTGCATGATCTCCTCAAGGTTCCGGCTGCTGATCCCGCGGAAGCCATCCTGGATCAGCCGCCGGGAGGAATTTGCGCTCCGATGTTTCCTTTGGTCGGGCCCGCGCGGCGCTAGGCCGCGTCCTTCCGTTCCTTGCAAATCAGTTTGACGACCTTTGAGACCTTCGAAGAGCACAAGCATCAAACACGCACACAGTTAAGACTCATGCACCTAGAGTAGGGAAAACGCTATCGGTATTAGGTCCGACGTCCGTCACACTACCATGCTTGAATGCACCTGACTTTTCATGACCATATGACTAATTTCTGTCTTTCAGCGACAGTTCCCGACTATGAATACAGAGACCTGACCGACTATAGCGACTCTGGCGTGTTCATCGACAGCGTTCCCCTGAAGACGACGCCGTTGCCACGGCACGAGAAGAAGCATCACAGGACGAACAGGCTCAGTAAACTACGCAAGTTCTTTGAGGTAAGCACACTTGGAGTACTTTCGCCCTTTTGACCCCCCGGTGGTTTATTTTTATTGGCTCGTTTATGCGTTGTCAGCTCTGTAGCTCAAGGGATTTAGGCGAGACGATACTACGAGTGACCAGCAGCAGTCTCAGGCAGACATTTTCGTTGTGCTCAACGCTTCGGCAGCCTTCTCTCCCAGAGTCGGTACCTACAACTACAGCGGGTCGTCTTTCTTCTCCCACGTAGCTCATCGTGTCTTTCGAACCTACCAATTTCCCTGTGCAGACAGCGGCGGAAGCGGACCAGGATGACGTCGTCGCCCACCAGGGATGGGGCCAGCAAACGCCATGACTCGTCCGCGTAGGCGGCCGGCGTCATCTTTGGACCGCTGCCAAGCGTAATATAGCGTTCTTAGTTTTTTTCGGATTTAGCTCGCAACTACTGGCCAGCTGAGTATAGTAAGGTCTTGGCCAAGAGAGTGTAACCATTGTTAATGACCAGTTGTTGCCTTCCTCTTAGATAAGCGTATCCCCTTTTCTCGCTACCCGCATGAACTATCTATTTTCGGAGTCGACTGCCTCCACAGTCTCTCATGCCCCACTCTCCCGGCTACTTTCTTCACGTTCCGCTTGTCTTTCACTATGTTGTTGATGCCATCGGTTGCAAGCCACGTCACCGGAACCCGACACCAGACTGATACCACCGCACACCACGTTCGCCTAATCCTTCCTTAATTAGAGAGGTCAAAGCAGCGTAGGCGTTCCACGCGACCGTTCCAAAGTACACGTAGAGTTCGGGGGATGTCTTGGCTTGCGACCGCAATGGCAACCGCTGTACAATCGACCGCTGGGAAGTTTGTGGGTCCGTCAAAGTTAGGCATATCCATTACACGGAATGTATTGTCTGTATATACTGCTGATGTGTCTTCAACGTGTTCGATTTATGCGCCTTTGCCCATTCTAACCATGTGTTCTTTGTTGATCTCGTGCCTTAGTTGTCGTAGGTTGTTCAGGGTCTATGTCTACCGCCTTCTCCCCCTGCTCGAAGGAGTGCAAATGGTGGTCGACGAAGACCCTAGTTGTTTTAATTATTCTGATTCGTCTGATCCCGCCCTGTGATCTCAGCTTCTTTCAATCGTCAGTCATTTTGCTGTGTTGCTCTAGCCCTTGTTAGGTGACTCACACGCCAACGTCTTTTGTGCTGTTCTCAGTGATTTGTTTTGCCGGCATGGTAGTGATATGACTGAGAAGCAGAGATAAATATATTCTTTTAATTGCCCGTTACGCCCAGCAGCTAATAGGGTGTCTTTATTGCACCAGATTGCGTCACGAGAATTTGGCAACACACCCTTTATATGCAGTTGGCTCGAGACCCTGAACCTGCATGGTATTCCGCCAACAGCGAACCCTGATAAAGATAATTGGTTTGTAGCTAACAATGTCTTAGCATAGTGGTTGCTGTAAATAGCTCCGTCATATGATTAAGCAATGACTCAAAGAAACACAAGGTGAACCATGCAAAGTTGCGCTACTACTAAATGTTATCCAAACGTGCATTCTACGAATCACGCACACACAGGTTGCAAACGCAAGCACAGGCTCAACACCATTAAGAGCAAAGCAATGTGGCTTTTGACGTTCGTACGAAGACACGGCCTCGTTGTTACCTCTGCAACGTTCCAGTTTACATTTGTTTCTGCCGGCACCATGTTCGCTAGGTTAACTGTTTTAAATACTTTTAGTTTCAGCGCCTTGAACGTTCTACAACGGTGAAGGTGGACCGCGCACGCTAATTGTGTGTTTTGTTTGTGTTTTTGTCTGCGCATACAGGTCAACGAAGGTCAGGAGAAGTGGGGCGAAAACATGTATGCGTTTGGTCTGCACGTTGCGCACCTACCGACGAGCCGGAGAAGCGACAACAATTGCTCATTTTAGCGGCTATGACTCGAGGTTCCCAAGCAAGCGAGCTAAGCTCTGAGGCATGGTCGAGGTTATGCATCTAGAGAGTTCCGGATCTTTTAGGTCACGAATTTGCGTTAGGATTACTGTCAATTCCATGAACAGACCTACATGCAGAGAATGCTCTTTCTGGTAGCGTGATGTTCTCTGCATAACATGCTACAAAAGTTGCGAGGAAACAAAGGATATCACGGCTATGAAGACACGCATGGCGCTTTGGATGACGTCCAGGAATTCCATCCATTTTAGACCTCTGATAGTTCCAGGTCAACCGGGGCATGAAACAGTTCATACTCAGAGAAGACGCGGTAAGGGAGGCTTACGAGGCCTTTTTGGACCCCCCCCCCCCTCATGATCAGTTCGTGCTCACAGCCTTATCCCCCCAGGATTCGATCATATGACCCTGTTAAAAACCGCCTCTGTATCTGAGCACTTGCTAATCGAACCTACAACACAGAGCGGTAAACTGACCGCTGCAGGCGATACCGGCGAAAGCTTAGGCTACAATGTGGCCAATATAGCAAAAAAAACGCGCTCTTCAGCTGCCGGCCAAGAGGTTAGGGTGGGCCAAGATTTTGACCGCCAAAAAATCTCCCTTGGTCCCCCCCCCCCCTTACCTATAATT
>JNEY01000006.1:175281-236403 GCA_020875895.1 Aphelenchus avenae
GGCTTTGGTACGCCCTCAGGGCCCGTCATCGATGCGAGGTCCTTGCGCAGGAAGTCGGTGAGGGTTCGGTAGGAGTTCAGGTACTTGGAAGTGGTGCAGTTGAATGGCTGAAATTGCTCATGAAAATGAAACGGAGCGACGGCCCACCTGAAGACCGACGCGGACGAGGTACTCGAGGTCCTTGATGAAGCGCGAGTTGCTTTCCTGGGTCACCGGGCGCACAAGTGAGATGTGCAGAAGGTACTGCTCGATGACGAAGTTGATGAAGTTCGGCAGCGCCTCGAGAGACTCGGACAGCGGCTGCAGCTGGGCGACGTGGGTGCGAAAGACCTTCAGGTGGTCGCATAGTTCCTTCATGTAAAGCGACGAGCTCGAAGACCCCAGCGCCGAGTACAGGTCCTCGTCGTGCATCGAGGCGAAGACGAGTGAGAGCGTGTTCTTCATCGTTTCGACGATTGTCGAAACGTTGGGCTCGATGACGGCACGAAGCGGCTCCGAGAGGCTAGGCCAAAGCCTAGACGACGGATTTAGAACGTACTCTTCGTGACACAATATCAATTACTTTGTGAACGCGTATGCAACGCTGAGCATCTGGTAGTTTGCTGCCTGCGTTCGGCTCACACGCCCACTCAATCGCAAAGTCTCCTCGTTGATCTGGAGCTGTCTGAAAGGGACGGAGCTATAGTTTTGCAGATCAAATCCATTCACGTACTGCTCCACTTTGACGCCGATGTACTTGAGAGTTTTCAGCAGATTCCCTTCCAAGCTGCTTTGCAGTTCGGTGTCCCAACTAACGCTGGCGAATTCGGCTTTCATCGCAGAGCTCAGCTGAAATCATGCCAATGGCTGACGTTAAACAATCAAAACACACCTTCTCCACGATCACTGCTCCCTTCTTCTCGTCCTGCGCAAACGTCTCATCCACTAGTTCGAACAGGGTCGCAAGCGACTGGGAGAGAATCGCCGCTTTGAGCGGAGCCAGCGCATCCCGGATGGGGCGTGCCACCGATTCGCTGTGAGTGGCAAGGCACTTCATGACGGTCTGGACGAGCTTCATGGCGTATGGCGCATTCGCCGGCACCCGATGAGCGATCACCTTGCCCACTCGTCGGCCAAACTCCTGCGCATTTTCAAGACCGAAAAACAACCAGCAAGTAGGATTGATGTACCAAACAGCGTACCCAAGAGTTGAAACTGCTCGAGGCACGAATTTAGGCGGTTGCCGAGTTGGGGCAACAGCTTCGAAGCTTTGTCTGCATTTGGCTGAGTACCGAGTTGAAGAAACATTGCGTCGATTTCGGAAACGACTCCGTCCAGGATTTCGTCCATCTCCTTCTTTCTAGCGGACTCCGGTAGGAGCTCAGAGAGAGCCTTCAAACACTGGACAACCGTCGACGAATTGAGCGTTTGCAGGGCGCTCTTCAACTCGCCCACGACTTTGCCGCGTGTCTGCGAGATAATGTCCGGCAGCTTGAAGAGGAAACTGTCGTTCATCCACTTCACGCGCTTCATGCTTTCGTTCTCCTTCACAATAGCGTTCAGCTCATGGACGATTTCGGCCTGGCGCAAGAGCAGCTTCTCCTGTTCCCACTTCTTTACCAGTGCTTCGCAACTAAAACGCACAGTGAACAGTGAACGTGTGCTAGAGGGCGCTTACCGCAGACCGTCGGTAAGAAGGCGATTTAGCCGACTGAGATTCTCGATGGCAACAACATCCTCACGGAAACTGTCCACGTAGGAGCTGAATGTGGAGCCCAACTGTTCCGCATTTCGCGCGACCGTCTGCATTTCCTTGTCGAAGTGGGTCTGAATGTTGTCGAGTGATTCGATGGCTCCGACTTGCTCGAGTAGCCGGGGGTAGTCCTCTTCGACCTGTAATTGCTCTTAGGGCTGGCGAAAACGGACTGCTAGCTGACCCCTTTCCTTAGCTGCGTGTTTAGTTGCTCCTGTATCGTTTGAACCTTCGAATGTAGAGCATCGGCATCCAGGGACTTGTCTTCAATGACCTTCCGCAAGTACTCCGCCTCATCAATCTTGCCCCATATGTAGTCGTCGACGGAATCAACCAGCTTCGGCATCTATTGGGAACGACTAAGGTTTGCATGCTGTTGGTTTCACGGTAAAAAAGGTATAAGTCGCAAAACGGTACCACTTGAACACGCATGGCCAAATAAACAGTTTATTCGTTCTGACTACAACAAATCCTAGATGTCCGATAGGCGCTTAACCGACATGAACTTTTGGGCAACAAAATCGAAGGCAGCAACAGTGTTCGTGACGGCCACAGAGACCAATACATTCAACCACGGCGTACGCGCTTATGCGGTTAACAACTTGGCTTCTTTTAACAACTTTTCGAAATCCAATTTTTGAAACGTGTCGACGAACAGCGGCTTGTAAATATCGGAAACGATGCCTCGAGCAATTGTTCGCTCTCTGCCTTCCCTCAACGTGAACGGCATGTTCTTGCGAACCGGCATCTGATGAATGAAGAGAAGATGCGCTGTGGTGTGATCGCCGGGCATCAGCAGCTCGCCTGGAATGCATATCCGCCCCGGCTGGTCCCACGTGGACGCGAATATGCGCTCGGTGAAGCCGGTCCGAACGCCCTGCTTTCGACCGCCTTCGGCCTCCGTCAACATGTACAGCTCCACCTTCAGGAGGTTCGATGTGATGATGGTGCCGGGCTTGCCCAACCACATGCCCCGCTCGACCATGTCGGCCTTGAGGCCTCGGCAGAGGATGCCACAGTGCTCTCCCGCCGTAACCTGCAAGTAGCCCTGGTTGTGACGATATTCAAAGATATCATGCTGACTTGCTTAACGCTTTGCTTGAACACTTGAATGTCGCTGGCAACAGTCTTCACTTCGTTGTCGAGGCCTTTGATCTCGACAGTCTCTCCCTTCTTCAAGGTTCCTCGTTCAACAGTTCCAATAACGACTAAATTCGATTTGA
Organism: Aphelenchus avenae; assembly: GCA_020875895.1. Lineage (NCBI taxonomy): Eukaryota > Metazoa > Nematoda > Chromadorea > Rhabditida > Aphelenchidae > Aphelenchus > Aphelenchus avenae. The sequence goes on from JNEY01000006.1 coordinate 178,237, forward strand.
TAAATCAAACTCCGGAAACATGCGTACCAGTTCCGCGACCAGTGATCTGTGCTTTGGAGGAGATTGGCATGGATAGCGGTGCGTCCTGAATGCTCATTCCAGTAATGCATAGGTAAATACGTTACAGCAGGGTGTAGTGGCATTTCAAAAGTCTATCCAACCTGTAGTCGTTGGGGCTCCGGGAGTTCGTCGAGCACTTTGATCAGCGCCAGAACGCTGCTGTCGTCACCGCCTTCTAGCGCTTGCAAGGCAGATCCGGCCACAACGGGCGTATTGTCTCCTAAAATATGCTTGTTCGTTATACAGCGGATGTCCGTACCGTCAAAGCCGGTTTCTGACAGGAGTTCTCTCGCTTCGATTTCGACAAGTTCAAGGTCGTCTTTCTCCACGAGATCAGCCTTGTTGATGAAGACGACGATTCGGTTGACGCCAATTTGCTTAGCCAGCAGGAGGTGCTCCTTTGTCTGGGCCATGACGCCGTCCGTTGCAGCGATCACCAGCACGGCTGCGTCCATCTGAGCAGTGCCACAAATCCTAGGTAGTGCGCTCGTCACGCTATTGAGCCAATATAAAGAGCGTACATGTTCTTGATGAAGTCTCGGTGACCGGGGCAGTCCGTGTGTGCATATCGCCGCTTATCTGAGGCGTATCCGACATGGGCGATATTGATGGTGATGCCTCGCTGCTTCTCCTCCTTACCCTTGTCGATCTCGTCGAAGCGGGTGAACCGAGCCTTGCCTGAAACCAGATAGGTAGTGGGTCTTCGTTTAGGTCGTTCTGACCTTGCTTCGCGAGAACCTTCGTTATCGCAGCCGTTAGAGTGGTTTTCCCGTGGTCGATGTGCCCAATGGTTCCAATGTTGAAGTTCGACTTTGCTTCTAGATCTGCCGCCTTCGCGGCTGAAGCGGATGCGAATCTCGCGGAATAGCATGCGCTCGTGCTGGGTAGAATATTCCTGAGCAATCTCGGGTAGTTTCTAAGTATTTGAAGACTCATCGTTCTAGTTTTCTTGGAAACTGGCTCTTAGAATTTCTTTTCTTGCGTCTTAAACAGAAAGCCATCTTCGTGGCACAATTCGTCGGGAAATACGTCTGTCCGAGACTCCACAAAGTTGCTTCAAAAGAGTGATCCTAAAGTCCACCAGGGACGAAAAACAATGTCTTGCATTGCAGAAATAGTATCGCGAAGCACATAATCACTTGCCAGCACTAAGCACTAGCGACCCTATTGCTGAAACTGTGAAGTAGTCGGTCCTTAGCCATGTTGTCACGGGCCGGCTGGTTGGTAAGCGTCTGTGACTAGGCCTTTGTAAGAACTGGTACCCTTATTTCTAGGCGTACAAGCGTATCATGTCAAACTGACACTTGATTTCCGCATCGCATTCTATCAACATAACACAGCGTGGTTGTTCTTTATGAAGTCGGCATGAATGAGCAAACGTGACAAGTCATGGCGGTGCAATAAACCGGAACGAACCGTTAGCAATTGTACGAATCGATGGCAAATGGAGGTCAAGAGAAATTAAAGTGTACGGGAGAGGGATGCTACAGGAAGGCCGTAGGCAACCACAGCGCCGCCAGTGAGATAGCGCAGTTTGCAGGCTTTCCTAGCCTTCACCATTCCTTCCATCAGCAATCTGTAGGTCTCACTTCTGAATTCACCGTTAAGGTCGCTACCAAGCCGATGATCACTCTTACGTTGTTCCGCCCGATCTGGACGACGTGTCATCTTGCACTGTGTCTCCTGTGAGGGTTGCCGCAGCGAAACAATGCTCCGCCATGGCCATGAAGAATCGATCGAGCTCACCGTCGGTGATCGTCCAAAGGCATCCAACGACGCACGGGCTTCGCGAAGCGAGATAGTCGTAGACAATAGAGCGCCCGTCGTAGCCGGGGCCTTCGTCGATGATGCGTACACTAGAAAAATTTCAGTGAAGTCAACTCCAACCCTAAGCGGGACTTACCTCCCACAGCCCATAAGCAGCACAACGGCATTGCAGCCATTTTCCTGTATCGCCGATCGGCCGAGGTACTGCTTCCCGCTGCCGTGACCCAAATAACTAAGCAGACGATTGTTGCAACGATTTTTCACGCGAAGAGAGGCTTACACGAACATGTCCTGGCGCATGAGCGCTGACTTAATGTCATCTCGAGACGGTACGGCGCCCGTTACGCCGGTCCAAGAGAAGTTGGCCAAGAACGGCGCCAGCCGCTGCTGCGTCTTTTCGAGACTTGTCTCTGCGCCCGGGTTGAGGACGAAGAACGTATTTCGACAGTCGATTTCCTTCGGGACCTAGACGTTGGATTGAAACGTTGAGTCCTTTTTGCTACCGGTCCTACCCGAACAACCTGGCGCAGCGCGGAGTCCAGAAAGTGGAAAGCGGGCACACGCGAGACAAAGGGCATCTTCTCGAACACTGAGAGGTACTCCCATGGAATGAAGCTCAGCTGCTGAATTCCACGGAAGTGGTTGTGCAAAACGGTGGTACGATGGTACTCCATCGGTGGTGGTGCTCCTTACCGGTGGTACGATGAGCACAGTGTACGCCCTTGCGGTAGTTGTTTCCGCCTTGCCCTGACCAACGTGCTTCGAAATACGGCTGTAGTAGCTGGCCGCCTCGCGCATAGCACTCTCGCTGAGTGCTTCGAATTCCGCGAGTAGCGTGACAAGAGAGGTCCATTGCGTTTTGTCCACATAGCCCGTTAAGCTCGCCAGGAGCTAAACAAATTGAGTGTAGGGATGGTAATCTCGCTATAGCGTACCGCGGAAGTTTGATCGGAGAATCCGATGCGCTTCATGAGTCTACGAACTTGTTCGATGCTGGGGCGAGCAAGCGGACGCGCAAGCATAAGCGGTGCAAAAGGGCCAAACCAAGCCTGAGCTAGCGCATCCAAGGCATCCTGAAAGAAAGAAACGTTAGCTGTACGTTTGAATGACACTGAGTACTCGGATTTGTCCGTCCTGCTTCCTTCGCAACTTCCACCACTGCTGTGCGTTGTCCGGCACGGCGCTGTTGCCGAGCAACGTTTCGTTATCCGCGAGAAGCTCCTTCAGTCGCATCAGGAACTGGTCAGTCTCCGTTAACTTGTAGATCGGGATGATGAATGGGTCCTCGTCGCCGTGGTATCGCAGTAGCCAAAGAGTTTGGTTCTCGTCCAGTGCGAGGTGAACAACAGTGAAATCTGAAATAACGGTTATTTCACTACATGCATTTTTGCACGCGAGGTATGGCTGACAAAGATACCTGCAGGTAGTCGAAGTACCGCTAGCCGAAACTCTTCGGCGTTGCGGAAGAAAAACGCGATATCCGCTTGTCGTCGTCGGTGCTGGTAGTAGCGGGCCTGCTGACGCACGCTCACAGCGCTTGCTTCCGACAGGCAGAAGGCACGCTGCCACTGCGTAGCGCTCACTTTGTCGTTGGGTCCGGCGACGCTAACGACGGCCGCGTACATGAATGCTCGTCGATGCCATTCTCTGTAGCATTCGAGTACTAGTAGTACAGTATTCACGAGACTTCAAAACATACCTGAAGAACAAGTGTGCGTACTCTTCACACTCCTGAAGGTTCCGCAGTGCCCATCGAATCTCTGGGTCGGGCGGCGCCTGCCTTTTGGTGGCGACTTGGATTTCCTCACGCACAAGCGACGTTTGGTCGACGACCTCCAGAGGGTTCTTCTTACTTCTCGTAGTGCGCGCCGATGCTTGCCGCCTCTGGGTCTCCTTCAGCACCCGTTGGCCTCTCTCTACCGTGACTGGCTCTTGTTCGTCGTTGCCAGTGCGCGTGACACACATGTTTGACAACAAGTGAATCAAGGAGCAGCCGTTAGTGTCCATGGGCACGTCCAATCTGCCAGCAGACGCAGCTAGCCAGGTGTATTGTAGCTGTGGATATTTGTTTGCAGAGGGCAAGTGCCGAAAAGCGAGCCACGCAGCGCGGTGAGACAACTGCGATTGGCCGATGACCTAAACGTACAATGCCACCTAGCAATTCCTTGTTGCGGTCATACCTTGTCCACTTTCCTGAGAGTTTCGGTCTTTGTCCACGAACCCGAGTGAAAGATTGCGCGCAGGTAATGCTGAGCAACCATGGGCGGCAGCGAACCGACGGCCATTTTACCCTCAAGCGGGACTGCGATGTGCTTCTTCTGCGACAATATGTCCTTCTTGATAGACGTGACCGTCGACTCGAACTGTCGAAATGCTCCTGCCGCAAAGTCGGTTACTAGCAGGCTTAACCACGCCTTCTCCGCGACGAATGGCCAGCTGACCGCCGAAGCCAAGCACGAGTGGCACTGGCAGATCTTAGGATGTTGCTCTATGACGACTTCATTCGCTTGGTCCGCCGTCTCTGATGTCTCCGTCTGTGGGGATGGATTTGACTGGTCCTCTTGCCGCAGGAATAGCGCCTTTACGCACATGCCAAAGGTCGGAGCCAAATGACGTTCGCTTTTCGAAAGGGCCTTCAGGTATAGGAGGTTCCCAAGCGGACGAAGCAGTCTGAAATGCGAAGCCTGTACAGAAAGTGTGCAGGCGCAGACCTGTATGGCACTCCAAACAGCAGCAGATGCTTGCACATATTCAAAGCATGCGATTCAGCTTCTAGCATGAGTCCGGTGTCGATCAGCTCATGCATCCAGGCATTGTGACGCTCGAGGTAGTTGGCCGTATAAGTGCACAGAGCCACTGGAAACAGGTCGGTGGGTCTGTCTTACGCGTGCGCCTTACGTGCATCGCCTGGGTCCGCCATTCTCGCCCGAAGGTCACAGCTTTTCTCCAGGTTAAACCATTCCGGGTAGCGGTTCGCCACCAGAACGGACGCCTGCTCGATCGCACGCCTCAGGTTGTTCAGTGGATCTCCGATCTGAAATGCGAAATATGAGTCAGGTAAGGGGACAAGGATACACCTTGCTGATGTCTGCGTTCGGCAGCTTCGCGGCCGCGGCGAGCCCACTCAACAGAGCGACGTTGCAGCAGCAGCCAAAGAAGGTTCGCTGTCGGCTTTCGGCTTGCAAGTCTTGCAGACATAGCGAGCATCTCTTCTACAGCAGCTGCCTAAACAAGTGCCTACTCGTTACGTTACCGTCACACAGCCTTGCAGAACCTGTTCTTGCGCAGTTCCAGCGTTCATCTGCACAGTGAGGCGGTAGCACGTCATCAGCTCCTCAAAGCCCTTGCTGGCACAGACCGGCAGTTTGTGCCTGTCATGATCCAGAAGAGCCGTTGCCAGCTGCCATTCCTCGAGGAATATCGCCCAGTGGACGATCGTGGAGCGAGCAGTTACGTCATGCGCGTCCAACTGAATCGTCTTCCACAGGCAGTCGATGGTGAGATAGTACTGAAGTGGCGGCGCGTTGCGGTACGCACACGTTGGTTCGACTAACCTCGCCATAGAGCAGGAACAGCGATGCGAGGAATCGCGGGACGTTCCCAAGGCTTTTCGAGACTGTAGGCTCCGGAAGTGCAATGTCCGCCATTCTCTCGCACCAGATGTCATAGACCGCCTAAACGCTATCGCATACGCAACTGAATTGGCATGGCCCTCACATAAAGCTCCGAATAGCCGTTGGGCATAACGGTGGCGACGGTCCGGCTCAAGTGTTCATACAGCTTGCGGTGGTTGGGAAACTGTGCGACAGCCGTAAACTTGGCGAAAGTCTGTGACTCGCTTGTGCTGCAGTAAGTGAACATCTGAGCCAATAACAATGCGGTGAATCAGTGTCGGAATCAACTCTTACCTCATTCTGGACACTGCTCAGAAGCGCAACGTGTGACCCGAGTTTTTGGCGGCAATATCGCTCTACGTCTTCCCGAGATGCTTTCGGACTCGGAACGCTCGAGGCATCGGTTGGTTGAGGCGACATGACCTAAGCTGGTTTTTGCAACATTTCGCTTAGGAAAAGGAAGGCAGTTACAACTGACAATTAAGGTCACAACACAATGGAACTTTTAACAGACACAAAAAATGGAGACTACTCATGTTTTCAGCACGTTGCGGATCTTACCAAAGTTTGAGAGTCCTGCTGAAGCGGGTGCTTGCGAATTCGTTGCAGGACGCGAACAGAACAAAATGGCGGTGAGACTCGCGAAAACGTCTAAGAAATACAGGCGCAAAGGAATTTTGATTTGGGGAAAGCACGCGCGTTCTCTGCACGATAAAAACGAAAAATTATATTCTCAGCCTTTGAACTCCAAATCCTTTGCGCTACAGGTACCTCGATTATATTAGTGTGACGCTGACGGAAACAAATCCATTCTCGGAGCTTTACTTTACGCATACATTACATAACAATAAACAGATGTAGGTTATTGCCTCGATCGAGCACATAGGATGAGGATTGTCTGAAGCACGACTACTTCGCATCGGCGGGCTCGTGCGCAGCGCAGGAGCCGAGTGAGGCGCTATTAGAGGAGCATCGACTGGCGGAGTTACTAATACGAACGTCTGGTTCACCATCCGAACGCTCGTGCATCGGCTCGTAAAGATTGAAGCTAAACAAAAGTTTCAGCTTGAGAAACTATAAGCCCAAAATCGCGCAGACTTACGTGGATCCGTTCTCAGTCTCGAGCAACACTTCGGGCTCATCGTCCGTCTCAACGTCAGGCGTCACGTAGACCACCTCTAGTTCCAACTCGTTGTGCTCAACCATCTGAAGCAGAAGCATGCTGTAATGGTTCAAAAATGAAAGCTTTACCTCTTTGGTTAGGATCTGGACCGCTTCATTGTGCTTTGCGCTGCGCAAGTCAATGCCATTCACCGATAGGATAGCGTCACCGACGAAGATATTGTGGCAGCGGTCAGCAGGCTGCCCGGGATGCACCTCGGAGATCAGGATCGGCACACCGTGTTCTTTGCCGCCCTGAAAATGCGCTTTCAAGGAAAAGTCTTAGACCATGGATGGACTGCAAAACGTACTGTGATAGAAATCCCAAGGCCCTCCTCGGTGTCCTTTAGGAGCTTAACGGTGCGCTTGCTGCCCACGCCCTTGTGCTTCTTGATGTCCATGACGGTGACGCCCATGGGAGAGGGAAGGTTGCGCTTCGAAGTTTCACGACCACTAAATTAAAAGTGAGTTAGCCTCAAGGTGCTGCCGCACTCACCGGCAGGCCCGGATCACGGTCTTGTGTCTGTGGAGGTGGATCTCCGCTTCCAGCTGGTTCCAAAGGCGGTCATGCTCCGCGCCACGCATATCTCGCCCGAGCAGTTGGATCTGCTGAATGCTAAAAGCGGAAGGCATGGAGTCTGTCACTTGCTGAAACTCGGCCTACCGTCCGGCCAGTTCCTTGTCCAGGTATCGTGCCGCGAGACGCGCAGCGTACACTTCCGCCTGCATGGAAGTCATCATGTCGCGCAATTTATGGTTCTCCTTGCGCAACATCTCCACCTCAGCAAGGTTCTTTGCAGGCTCAAAGAACTTCTCGCGAAGGCCTTCGATTTCGTGCTCCTAAACGCGGTACCCTACATCGTGAAGGAAACTGAATCAAGCTGGCGGGATGGGAACATACCAGCTTCTTCTTGATCATGTCGGACTCATGCGGCGCAGTTTTGGAGTGCAGTTGGCACTGCAGGCTGTGGACTTGAAGCATAAGATGCTAGAAATACGGGTTGTCCACACGGCATAAAATTGCGCGTTCATACCTGCGACTCGAGTGCAAGCGCGTGCTGCGTACCGAGGGCATTGCTTAGATCGTTCTTGCACGATGCCAGTTCCTCCTAAATGGTCGACCAATGCTGACGCATATCGTGAATCAGTGGCACTCATACCTCCGTTCGAGCAAGTCTCTGGTGGAGTGATTGTGTCTTGTGGATCAATTGCGCAAAGCAGCTGCTCAGCGCGGTCATCTTCTGTCGGGAATCGTAGGTAATGTCGGACTAAAGGTGTCGTCTTCCCACAAACAGCAGTTTCAGCAATGGCCTACCTGATCACTGTCGACGTCGCCGATCAGCAAGTCCAGATCGACGAAGTTCTTGTCGAAGTCCTTCTCGAGAACATCCAACCAAGCGAGAGGCGATGCATTGCTGCGAGAAGCGCACGCCTTCGCTAGGATACCAGCACGCGGCGGCTTCGCGGATTCGCCATCGGCGGTAGCGGTCATTCTAAACGACACTGCTATGTAGGGAATGCGTGATGGAAAGCCACAGCGAATCCACGAAGTGGGCACTAAGCTACGCGTGAAGACGGCCTACCCTCAATGACAAGTGCTACTTCAAGTAGGGCACTGGCATTGTTGGTCGGGCGCTTAGGAAACCAAGTGGAAAACTCACCGAGAGTCCTCAGGCGTCATCGGAAATCGGGAACAGAATAAACGGCACACGTGATGCAGACGTGGAGTTAACCCATTTTTGGGATGCAAATTTGAATACTTATTCTAGCCACCAAGTCATTAGAGAAGGATCTAAGAAAATGCGTGTTGAAATCTTGACTGCGAGTAACTAAACTAAGGTTTAGCATCTGTTTGGCCGTTCCTCGCTTAAGTAAGGGTTAATTGAAAAGGGTTGTCCTAAAGCCGCCCACGGCAGTGCGATTATTTAGGCCGGTCGAAACCCCCGCTGAGCGATGCGCTTAAGATCATTAGCGTGCCGCCGAAGCAACAATGAGGTGGCACGCACTAATACCCACGCCCTCAGGGCCGACTCTCGAAAGCGATTAGCCTACGGTGGCCGAACAGGCTCCGGGTTAACCCCCGAAAGAGTGAAGCGCCATCAAGAAAGATGCGAAAAGCACAACAGTGGCTTAAACGGCACGACAAATGCCAAATTGTCGGACGACGCGGGAAACAAAGGAGACCGCGGAAGCGAAACCGGCGGACGAAACCCTTCCGCTTCGGTCGGTAAAGGTTGGCAAAACAGCGGCAAATCTCCGGCCACACTAATAGCGTAAAGCCGCGTGGCAGCCGAAATCCCATCGACTGCCAGCAGTAAGGAATGCCGATTTCGGCGCGTGAGGTGGCGACACTTCTCTCGTTAAAAAGTGGCCGCTCCCCTGGGGGACCGTATTCGGGTGAAAATTCGCTGGGAACGTTTCCTTCCCGCGCACGCTGGTGGTATCATCGAGGTTAATGAGTGCCGCGAATGACGTTCAAAAACGGCTGAGTTCTCGGATCGGCATACGGCGTGGAACAGATAGGGCCGCCGTATGAGGGCTTATGACGAGTGAGATGTTTCGGCACGTGCCAATCTCGCCAAAGAACCATCCGTCTCGCACGTCCCCGGAGAGAAGCGATGTGCCTGCTGGAAAACAAAGGGACAACAGTCAATTTCACTTTCATCCTGCTTCCTTCCGGACGACGCAGCGTCGACAATGAGCGTATCCCAGCGCGGAAAGCAGGAGCGAGATCTCGGACGCCGATAAATTGTCGCTGCGCGAAACCAGACAAGCACAAAATTCACTTTTGACCTCTAATCTAATTAAAGCTCTCAGTGTTTGTCAAAAGTCGCCTAACATAGAGGTTTCAGCGTATATCTTACGGTCATTGATGCGCTATCCTTACGTGTCTCGTTGTACTTGTGCCTCCAAATTTTGCATCGTTTACTTTGTTACTTTTTGTTACACGGAGGGGCAGCAGGGGTGGGCATGAGTCGAGAAGCCGCTAAACCGATGGATATCCTATGCAACTAGTTGCTTCACGGAGCTCGGGTGGGTATTGCTATGGTTGTTCACGTGAAACGGGACGCCTGCCTCTGAATGTAAAGCTGATGAAGTATTGGTCTTTTCCAGACTGTTGGTCACGAAGTGGGACAACGAATGAAACCATAAAATTACGACACAGCTGACGCAGAAAAATTTATGCGGTTTGGCAAATATTTCGGGATCGCTAACAAATATCTGGGCCTGCACCCTAATCATTGCTACGAACTAAAGCGCTGTTGAGCTGTGCCAAAAGGTTTCGTATTCGCAATGTGCCGTACGTGCGTAGTATCGCTAGAGAGTGCTTCTCAGAGAAGTTAATATGATAGCAGTTCCCTAAACTTTTCAACCAGTAACACGTGCGCTCGGTTCTAGGACACTCCTTGCTTTGGAAGTCCTGCTACGCACGTTTCTGCTTCGCATTTCACATGCGCCTGTCTTGCATGCTCATGCTTCGCAAGATCCTGCCTAGCATGTTTATGGACCGCATGGCTCTACGTTGCATCCAGCTACTTCGCAGGTTCTGCCCCGCATGTTATGGCTTCGCGCATTCCTTCTGTATATGCTTCTGCTTGTCTGTTAACGCTTAGTATGTGTCTATCTGGCATGGTCATGCCTTGCATGTTCCTGCCTCGCATGTTCATGCCCTTCAGGCTCCTGCATTGCATGCTCATGCGTTGCATGCTTTTCCCAAGCATGCTCATGACTCACATGCTCCTGTTCTGCATACGTCTACAACATCACATTATGAGTTTCAGACCAACCAGTTAGAACAAACGTCATGCCAAAGTCATAATTCTTAAGAAACCCGGCTAGCGACGCTGCGCACACGAGAGGCTAGTCTTGGGTACCGTGACCAGGCAACCTACTTTGTGTAGAAAAAACTCTTGTCACTAACGCGTAAGCACAAAGAAAATCCAACTTCTTTTTGGTAGGTTGTCAAGATTTGTTCATTGACGCAATTTTTTATTTACCTTCTTCGATCTTTGTTATCTTCCCGCTTACGACATTGTTCCTGAGTTTAAGAAGCCAATTGAGAATCATTAACTTTCCGATGTCGTGCAGGCATGACTACTTGAGACCATTGCGTTCACCCGTGCACAATCGTTTTACCGTCTTTTGGCGTTCTCACGTTTTAATGAAATTAACTGATCGAGTGGCTGCCCACAATGTTTCTTTATTCCTACCACAAGTGACTGACTGGTGTCAGTCAGTCGAGTGTGAGCGGCAGCGTGACACCGTTTAGAAGCTCTCTCAATCGGGACTTCGGCACAAAGAACCGTGTGTCAGAAGGGACACTAGTGCACATTTCACTAACAACTGGAGCTGGAGAAAGACGACTTCAAGACATACAGCACAAGGCACATCTGAAGTAGCAAAAGCGATGACGTAGAGATCGGGACCTAACAGCAATGGCGTGGGGTCTCTGCATTTCCCGTTGAGCCTCAGTCGCGCGCGCTCATCCACTGCATCTCCGACGCGCTGCCGATTTTCGACGCAATCTGGTTGTACTCCTTCTTCAACTGTCCGATGACCCATTCGATGCCTAGCCGACCCTAAAGCAGATGGCAACGTTGAGTCTGTGCACCCGTCGCAACAGTACCTTGAAGGCGTTTGACTGGTAGGTGCTGAGGAAGGCCTTCTCGCAGTAGTCGGTGAATGCTGGCAGGCTAACAACAACCGCGGCTTCCTGGCGCAACAACGTCCTGCAAAATGTTGTCATCAGTTGGTCCTTGCGTGCGGTACGTGGTGTCAGTAGGCTTACTTCTCTGGGTTCTCGGGATGTGGCATGTACGTTAACCGCTCGTCCAACCGCAAGAAACTGCACCCGTTGAGCTAAATAATGCGCGTAAGGTAAAGTGAAGCTTGACGTATGCTTACATTTCGCGTCGCGAGCGTCATGCGTTGTCTGGCTGGGTCGATTTCGGTAAACTCGTAGGAGTATTGCGTACCGTTGAAACCCGTTAGCTGCAAGAGCATTAAGTTGTTCGCAAAAGGTATGCCAGCGGTGGCGGCGAACTTACGCGAGAAGCCCATGCTGGGATCGAGAAATGGCTCTGTAGGACCCGTTCTGACTTGAGGACTCCGTTCTCCAGTTTCTGCTGCACTACATCTATTCCTGTGACGGCCTTGTTCTCCGGATTGGGATACTTCCGCAACGCAGCGTTCACGACGGTGTGCCAGGGATGACTAAATCACTTTATTAACGAACACGCAAGGAACCGACAAGGCTCTATTTGGGTTCCTGCTTGCACATAATCTGTTATGCTAGAGGCTTACTCAAAAATGTGATCGGAATTCCAGATTCCCATTGTGATCTGGCAAGAGACACTTCACTGAATAGAATAGAACACAATAGATTCGCCTCCGAGTATGGAACGAATGACCGACCGGTCAGCTGAGAAAGCTGGTCGTCTGTCGGCGGGCTTTTAATATGACGCAAAGTACGCCTGTCCTTAGCCGATTGGGAAATTTCCAATAGGGTGAAAGCGGAGTTATTTCTATCTCCGCTAAGGGGTTCCTCCGCAACGGAACTGTTGCTATAGGTGACTAACGGTTACGAAAGCGAATCGAACAGAAAGAGGAAGTACCGATGGGAACTTACTTAAAAGTGTGATCTGAGGTCCAGACCTTCATGGCTGTGCTTCACGTAATGACGTCAGCGAACGTCTGGAGTTCGCGGGACACGGCGCTCGAGAATGATCAGGCGAGACGCCGCTGACACATGCGTGCTTAGGTGGGTGGTCGCTCATTGGCCTTGTCGGTCCAAGGGACCGCTTTTCACAGCAGTAGTGCGACCCAAAGTCGTTCTTCGGTTCTATCGAGTGGTGCTTTTCACGCTAATCCGTGGCCCTAATACCACGTTCACCTGCGTGTAACCGCGTGCTGTGCCTACTGCGTGTATTTTGGGCAGAAAATGGTATGCGAAAGTCTTTTCTGAAACTCATTTTTCACCTAGAGGCTTTGCCTCAATTCTTTGTTTTAGAAGGCGTCAAATGATACCGCAATAAGCGTGGGTCTTAGCCACTTGCCCGTCAGCCCTTTCGCATCTGAACTCGTCGACTTTGTCAACGAATGGTAGTATTTGCGAGATAAGAAAGTTAACCATACGCATACGTTCCAGATCTCAAACAACATGCAGGTCCATCCGAACCCGAGGAACTTGTTTATTTTCCTGATTGGTGTTGCTTTCATATATCTGGGCTATCTTTTATGGAGCAGTGGCGACCACTACCCCGACCTTCAAATGGAACTGCGAGACGTTATCAAGTACGTCCGGTATCTGCACTGGTTGAAAATCTTTCCTGCTTTAGCTATGCAGTGCTCGCGGTCGAGATGGGTGGCCATGCAGTGCGGAAGGTGTACGAGGAGAACAACCTCAACGTGCGCGAAAAGGGTGGCACCGACGTCGGCAAGGCAGAGCTACTCACGAAAGCGGATCTCGTCTCAAACCACCTTATCATGGATCTCATCCACAGGTTCCCACTACTCAAGGTACACACACCCGAGCGACCAGCCTCAACGTGCGCGTACTTGCACCGATGTCAAAACAAAACGTTTAGGTAGTAACGGAGGAGAAGTCGGAAACGTTGTCCGATGCGGAAGTGGAGAAATACAGAAGCGACAACTACGCCGTCTGGCTGAGCTTGCGCGACGCACTCGATCGGCTCCCGTCGAAGAAGTATGACCTCAGCCGACTGACGATGTGGATCGATCCGCTAGACGCAACGCAGGAATACACCGGTAACGCCTTGAACTGATCGACCTCTGCTACAAAGCTGCTTTTAGAGGGACTTCTCGAATACGTCACGGTAATGGCATGCATAGCGGTTGACGGGAAACCCTTTTTCGGGGCCATATACCGACCGTTCTTCAATGAAACAGGTACGTGCCATCCGGAAGCAGTACAACATCCAATGTTTAGTATTCGGAATGGTGAACTGGGGCCTCATGGACGCGTCCGGGCGAAAACTCGACATCAAGCCGGTATCGGAAACGCAGAAGAAGATTGTGGTATCCCGGTCGCATGCAGGAAAGGTTGCCGAAATGGCCAAGTCAGCCTTTGGGGACGAATATGTAGTTGAGCCTGCCGGCGGTGCCGGTTACAAGACCCTTCGGCTCCTCAACGGTACTGCAGGTACGTAGCCACACTCCATACTAAATATCATCGTTGTACCCCTAATTCTCGCTGTATGAGATCCTTCTAGAGTTCTACATACATTCAACCGCCATCAAGAAGTGGGACCTATGCGCTGGTGACGCCCTTATCCGCGCGGCTGGAGGAGCGCTCATCGACCTTGAGGGCGAGAACTTAGACTACAGTGCCGACACTAGTCCACTGAATAAGCACGGATTGATAATGACCGTTCGTAATCCCTTCTCAACGTTATCCAAGATCAAGAGCCATCTTAGCTAGCCTTTCAGTCAATTCATTGTACACTGCATAATTTCAATGGGTTTGTAAATAAAAAATAACCTTGCTTGTTCAAATACGTTGAAGTAGAACGAATCATCGTTTCAAATATGCCTGCGCAAGTTTGGGAAAGGCTGACACGTCAACTTTTCAAATGTCAGAAAGTATGGCCGAATCATTGAATGACCTCTCGTTGCGTCGCTTGCGCTTGGCCGAGACGTACGCAACGATGATGAGGAATGCCGAGAAGTCGCTTGACGAGTACCGATACTACCTCTCCAAAACGCGGTACAGCGACATCATGACCGTGCTCGGCTAAGTTCTCGTTTAGAGCCGCAATTGGCTTCTCGCATGCAAGCGCTTCTGCTATTGATCATCGTGACTTGGACCCTGCTACAACGTAAGCAACGGAACAAACTGTCTGCTATGACCGCACTTTATAGGGTTGTCATCGACGCAGAGGATGCATCGACCACCTTCCGGTTGGAGCGGGACGATGGACCTTCAAAAGAGACCACTGACTCTACCGAGAAGTCTGCTGATTCCGTAACGGATGAGGAAGTGTCGTCTCAGGTACACTACGACCGAAGTGGTTTGCTTAGTTGCAGTTCTTAGAGCGTACAAGACGTCCGCTGCGTGAAGACGTACCGCCCATTTGGCCTACTTGAGCCACTAGTCGCAAAACAAGCGCGGCGAACTATGGTCGAAAAGGTTCTACCTACTATCTGTGACCTTGCAAACGTCCAGCATGAACTGCGCCAGACCGAGAAAGAACGAACTCAGCTTTTGAAATAGACCAGAATTTATTCCAATAAAAGCGATCACAGTTATTCGCGTATTTCATACAAATTTACACAGGTTAAGGCGAGAGACTCTCATTTTGCAGGCGAATATTTTGGTCGCTCCGTTTCCACCGAGAAACGCACCTTGTCGTCCGTCCCGTCGGCGCCGACCAGTAAATCCACATCGTTCTTGTTCGAGAACAGCATCCGAATGTCGGTATGTAGGTAAAGGCGACTTCGGCGGTCGGTTGCCAGTCGGAGATGGACGAGATAGCGAAGATACCGCTTCTTCTCCTCCTCCACGTCGATTACGCAGACAGTGCGTTGACGGATAAAGGTCCTGGATTTAGCGGGCATGTCCGAGACGTCGATTCGCACTATGAAGATCTTCACCACGGATCCTTGCGGGTTGAAGAGCGTCTAAGATCTTTCAGTCAACAATTGAGCCAAGCTAGGACCGACCTACCGCTTGGAAAGTGCACTTCTTCGGGATATGGAGCGCCTTCCGACTGAGATCCTCCAAGCTGCATTGACCCAGGTAGAGTGAGGGAGTGTCGTCGTCGGATATGTGAAAGAATGAGGTCTTCACGGGAAGTGTCAAATGCGGGATACAGAAAGCACCGGAAGCTGCTGAAAACGCACGGGCATTATACGCTGCTACTAATCGCGCCATACCAATTTGCAGCTGGAACCCGTCGATTTCGCCCACCGGATCGAGGCGCCCGTTGAGAACACTCTCTTCGAAATTACACAAGAGACCCGTATGAAGGGATGCGGAGCCAGGGGACGTGTTCGCGACGCACTCGCTGTCGCTTCCACTGCTATCGTCGTAGACCGTACATCGTTCTCTAAACCCGCATGAAGTATTACGAGGATGTCTCGCTAGATACTTACTTTAGTTTCCTCGCTAGGTCGATGGTCGCTCGCTTTGTTGGAGCTGGGCTGGAGTTGATGGGAAGCTTTGTCTTCGGATTGAACCCGCAGAACGAGGCAGACATGGGCATGCGTCGACTAGTCGGCATCTCCGCGAAGCTCGAGCCCGTTGTATTCCGTCGAATGCGTGCTTCTCGCTTACTCTGCTTCCTTCTTTCTCCTGCATCGTCGTGGGTCTCGGACTGCGTTCGATTCAGTGGCACCGCAGCACCGCCAGCGTCTTCAACAGCCTTCCGGGATTTCGACTCCGAAACCGAAATGCTCTCGCGAGTGGGCGAATGTTTGCTCTGTAGCAACTCTTGGTAGGCCTGCTCGGACCTTGGCGTACACGCCAGCAGCGGTGTCTTACTGACGGGCTCGTTCACCAGCTGGCCAACACCATCGGTTAGAGTGTCAGTGCCCACTGCAGGCAGCCAGTCGTCCTTGTTGAGCCACTGCACGGTGATCCTCAGCCAAGAGTCCTCGCCTTCCTTGCACGGCGGAAAGCTGTGCCGCTGAACAGTTCGTCCGTTCGTGTTGAAATGCGATGTTGTTGATAGTCTAAATGCAGTAATCTTGCTTCGAGTAGCCACCCACTCCTTCATACCTATAAGCGCATCGATATCCTTTGGGTAGTCTGTTACTGTTGCCAGAAGCCCACGATTTTATCGGTGAAAAGTGTAAGTGAGAGCGTATGGCATTTTTCAGGAACAGTGGAAGCATCGGCGGTTGATCCTGGAACGAAACGTCACCGTCATTTACATGAGAGTTTCTGCTAACCTGCTTATTGGAGACGCTGGGTTGCACGGTCCAGACTTCTAGCACCTTTGCCGTTTGCTCACGGCCATCTGTTTCCTTGTGGCTATCTGTGAAAAGCAGAACTTGGACCGACACTTCGAGTCCCGACGAAATGAGATGTTCGGCACGCTTCACGGTCGCGTCGAGTGCCTGAGGGCTTGGAGGCTCACTCAGCGTCGCTCGCTCGCCGATCACGGCTCTTATCACGTCGCCCGCCAGACTCATCTCAAGCTTCGCGCGATGTCAGCCCACCCGCCTTGAAGAACTGCTCGAACGTGTTAACTCGAATCTGTAATTGACGTTATTGACGGATCCAGCCATGAACAACTCAAGTAATTGAGTGCCCTCGACAGTGCGGGGCCTACGTAAACAAGTGTTTTGTTGTTTGCAGGTTGTTTTTGCAACGAGCGTTTGTTACTAGGGCCTGATCATTTGAACGCTCTCCTTTCGTGCACCCATAACCCTTTTACGCAGGTCTGCCTAGCCTGAGCTGTTTCCTTGGGATGCGGATGATTGATTTAGGGCACTTGTACCTATCCTCAGGGCTACATTAAATAGGGTCGCATTTTGCAAGGGCAATATGCATGTCTTTGTGTGAGGAGCACGCTAGGAACCGGGCCACCGCAAAGCCGAGACCGAATAAAATCAGGGCCTTAGATGTATAAGATTACGGCCGGGAGAAGGCACTGTGCGACAGGCGACCCCAGCCAGCTCAAAACTACTCTCTTAAAGCTGGCTACCCTATTGATTGTGGTCGGGACGGACGATCACTGCGCTGCTCTCGCACCACCGAGCACAGTGACGCTGTGTCGTCGTTCACTTCTAAGTTAACCTTACGAGTTCCGAGCGGCGCACACATGACTTTTGGTTTCTTCGGTTTAAAAAACAACACCAGCCAGCTGAGAAGTCACTCCACGCGAAGTACTTTGATCTCGCTATGATAACACCCTAGGCCCATGACAGACGAAAGCAAAGGTGCAGCTCATGTGGCTGCTGCTGATAAGTAACGAGCCTTACCTTTGGGTACTTCGAAGTGCATTGTTTACCCGTATGAGAAGCGCAAGTGTTCCGGGAAATTCTGCTCTCATAGACTCATTCTGGAACAACAACAATTTACAACCAGCGCCAAAGAACATGCGCCACCACAATCAATACGCGCATGGAGCCTGCGGACTGACTATTAAGGGCTGTTCGGGGCTTTTCGAACCACGAAACATGTCGTGTGCAGGGGCGAAATAAACTCTCTAACGGAATTCAGATGCGAGAGTATTTTTGGATGTGATCTTGAACTTCACTTCGGCCGACTAATGAGTTCCCTGTGCGGGCGATTAACGCTAAAAGCGGAATTGAGTCGGTCGGTCAGTCCGTCGGCGCTGTCTCGCTTTCCGTTTATCTTATCGCCGTCACATAGCCGCGGGCGACCGACCAAAATGGGAAACAGCTTTGGTCGAAAATAAGCATGGACTATGTGTTTTTATTTTCGGCAGCAAAGTCAACAACAACTCAAAGACCTACAGAGAGAAAGCTGGTCGTCGGCACTCGTGCTTTCCTAGTTACCCTTGGATGTAGCTAATTGGATATTTATCCGAAAGTCAAATTGGTGGGAAATGTTGGGGGTTGGGTGCCCGTCGAAAACTATTGTCACGCAAAGTGGCCGAAGAATAGACTACCTCCATGCCTCAGAGCTATTCGTCGGGGACGGAGAGGCCCCAGCAGAAGTGGACCGGGTCGCGATGAGGCTGAGGAGAAAACCACCGGCGAGAGGCGTTTCCCGTCACGGGGCGGAAAACAACAAACAAAAGGCGGCGGGTGCTGCTGCGCTGGGGCGAACGCACACAGCGAATGATCAGCTGAAGGGGAGCGGACGGAGGGCCGACGACCAGACATAGTGACACGGAGACAGACGGCCTAGCGACAGCTGACGGCGTTTTCCCGCAACCGGCCGCCGTAGGGTCACACGGCGCGCGTGGCGGTTGCGACGGAGCGGAGAATGCGCCTGCGGGTCGCACCCTGCCGGTGCCGTCGCGCCTCGAACTCGAGCATCTCGTCCTGCACCGCGAGGTCGTGCTCCAGCTCCTGCGACGAGTCGCGGTAGTTCTGCACGATGTCGTACTTTTGGAAGTCGAGCATCTTCGTCCTGTAGAACTTGCGCTTGTACCACGGCGTCGCCTGGGACCACGGGTCCTCGATGCCCTGGAAGTCCATGATCTCCCAGCGACGCGTCCACGGCGGCGGGCGCAGTTTCACCTGAACATCACACGCTTAGACGGCCGCTCGTTATCAACGGCTTGCGACCGGGCGCAGTTGGTGTAAAGGCTGAGGTCTACTAGTCGCTATGTCTCTCAAACTCGAACCAGTATGACATTGCACATGACCCATTAGAGGCAGGAACACCTGACAGAAGAAGGGCATGCGTGGCCAGCGGTCTTTGTCCACAAAAAATGCGGACAAACACATCAAAGATTCCTTTCCTCGGTTCATTAGCGAATAAGTTATGACTTTACTTTCTCAAGCCCGATTTTTATCAAACTGGTGACGAGTCGTTTTTTTGCTAGAAGCAATGTCGGATGGCTGCACAAATTTCGTGAAACGTGTAGCAACGTGAAACCGTTTGTAGGTTCCGAGGAAATAAATAAGAAATCTGGTAACAACCATAAAAAGATACTTTTTGCCCAGACATGGGTATTTTCCGGAAAAGGGGGCGTGGGCTTGAGGGAACGTTCACCGATGCGTTGCCAACAAAGATTTAACGAAAGCCAACTCAAGCATAGGCGCTCACTCGGTCGGCTCACCTTCATCGTGTTGATCGGCACCGGCGTGCCTGCGGGATGCGCTACAGGCTCCATGTGGAAGTCGAAAGTGCTGTACTGAGGTAGCGCATCTATGAGGTAGGACAGGTCGTCGTCGAGTCGACGCTCGAGCTTGATCGTCTCGATTTTGAGAATCGTCGGATTGTACATCTCGTACATGACTTCCACTCCTAAAGGGCAAGCTGACAAGTGTTTCACAATTACAGCACATCGGGTTCAGAATGTTCTGCGGTATCTTTCCTATGCGGTAGGCACCTATATATCCCAAAAAGCTTGTATACCCAGTGGTTGCCCCCAGATCGGGGCGCTCCACCAAAGGCACGTTTTGCTAAGGTTCGGCGTCGTCCCATCCGGTGCTTCCATGCCGTTTTGCGGAAGGAAACGTCTCAAAGGTTAGCGCACAACGGAACAGGGGACGGCCCGATGTTTCACCGTTTTGCCATTTCTGCTGTTTAATGCAACGGCTCGAAAATTCAAAACAAACGGAACGAAGAGAATAGTTTTCTCAGATCAGAACGGAAAACAGCACGGGAGGGGTCAGAGCGGAACGGGCACCAGGGTGCTCTGGCTTCTGAGCACGGGAAATACGGTCGCCTAGCCAGACAACATTGGGAGGCTGCGTACATTTCACGAAGGAAAGAGCAAGCACATACCCAAGCCGTCGACGACATTTCTGAGCGTAAACTGGTGATGAAGTCCTTGGTAGTTCTTTCGAACGCAGATTCCGACGAACCGATTTTGGCGGTTTCCCATGTTAGGGTCCGAGATCGTCACCGCCATGACGGACCCTGAGAGAAGATTGGTCTTTAAGTTATGGAGCGTGCTTGCCTACCCACGTAGAATTCCGGAATGTCGAGGTTCATCCGCCGTTCCATCATATCCGCACGTTGCAACTCTTCGAAGAGGGGATCTCGACGATTCCATACTGGCGACGGCAAGAAGTCCGGGTATATAAGCCTAAAGCATGCGCTTCCGAAGCTTGACAATCCGTGAAGGCAGCTAGAACGCCACAAGGGAGATAAGTGATTGCAAACTTACGGGAAATCATCGATGTACTTGCTCTTCTTTGAAGCAGTACTGACTGGTTTTCTGCTAGTCGACACTTCTGCGGCTGTCGCAAAGGGACGCCATAGTTGCGGCGAAGCTATGCGCCGAAGCATGCTAAAATCTCATAATTGTCTAGTACCTGACACGTCGACAAGTTAAAGAACTTTAGCAAATGAGGAAGAATCCCCGTGAAAAGAAGTCTGCACTAGCCGTCCTCATGGAAGGACATAATGCCAATAAGCAGTACCCTTGCCGAGCCGCCCAACGATTTTTTATCTTGGTAAGAAAAGCGAAGCTTTCAGCTTCTGCATCATGGCGTCTTGCTCGTATCGTGGGATTAAGGCACAACTCATTTTACGAGAATGAAGCAAGGCGGGACGGGAACTGTTAAAACATCAAAGCGCTTTAATAAAGAGGGTTGCAGGGGTTGTAGTCACACCCAGCAAATTACCAGGGGTTAAAGGTGAGAGTCATATCCATGCTGCCTTACTCTACCGCCCTTGTATTTGTACTATGTTTTCAAGCAAAAAAGTTTGTACATAAGGATATTAGGTCCCCATGTCAAGCATATGCCGATCGTCACATCAAAAGTAACGCAGGTAGAGAAATATCTTTATTGCGATACCCGTCACATATGGCGAATGTAACCAAATAAGTTAGTAACAAAAGACTTGGTCACTCGTTGTGCTGCCGGGGTTGCCCGTTTGGTTCTGTTGGAACGCCTGTCGGTTCCGCTGAGGGCAGTGGCGTAGCAAGACAGTGGTAGCACTTGGGACAAACGGCTTTTATGCAGATCCACTTCCGAAGGCACATTCTAAACATATGAATCAGTTGTTCAGCACTTAATACGGGAAAGTTCACTTCCCGATCCACCTTACCCGTGGAAAATGTGCATGCACGTTGTGCGCACTGCGTCCTCCTCCATTTCGTCGTGGCAGATCGCACAGATGTCACCGAGAAGTCGGACTTCTTCCTCCGTGACCGGCGATAGTCGTCGAACTTCCGAAGCTGCAGTGTTCCTTGCTTTCACCAGCGCGGGAATGTCGTAGACGCGTCTCCACACGTTAAAGTAGATGTAGAAGACGATGACGATGGTGCTGAGCACGGTCCACTGTCCGTCTACGATTGACGCGTAGCCGCCGTAGGCAACAGCGCTAGCCGAGAGCAGCACTTCCAGCAGGCGGCCCAGCATTTTTGCGGTGAACATCAGCGAGTCGAAGCACTCCTTCGGGTACTCGTTTCGGCGCTCGATGATAGTCAGCAAGTACATGACGCTTGTGGAGGCGGTTTGCACGGAGGTTAACGTGCAGTTCGAAACGACCATTACAAACCTGCAAGATGCGGGCACTAAAAAGGACGAGACGGCAATTACCATAGGTCCACCGGCAGGAACGTGCTGAGCATGAAGGCGATAAACAGCGGCATTACGAACACGAGGCAGGCGATTGTAATGCACGTTGCGTGCCGGAACACGCTAACGGACGGAAGCGCCGCGAACGTGAGCATCTGTGGCGCCAGGACTTCGTAGAGCGACTGCAGAAGAGCGGATAGGACTGAAATACATCTAGTCACGGCTCTCTTTGAACGTTACTCACCGATGAAAAGGACGAGCTTCAGCATGAACTCCTTCCGCTCCGTCTGCATTCCTAGCACGCCTGCCTGCGCACAGAGAAATGCGAGTGTCAACGCTACTGCATAGCTTTCGCCCGCCAGCACGGATCGAGGATTCTCCCTGCTCCTCAAGGCGAATTGCGAGCATCGAACAATGAGTTGCGAGCAGTAGCCCACGCAGAGGGCCAGAGCGAGCAGCGAGAAAGGAGAGCTAAAGACAATCGTCTCGAATGCGACCACACTTTTCAAGATTAGGGTTCGTCACTAGACACGGTAGGCACTGTACCCACCTGGTGGTCTCCGCTACGGCAGGCATGAGCGCCGAGACGACCGTTGTCGTGCCGTCGGCCAGTTTCGAATAGATTCTCAGCGAAAACATGAGTAGCCAGAAATGGGTAAGCAACTCAGCCAACTGAAGTTTACGCCACAGCATTGCACTGCCTAAACAAAGGATGCTTCTACGCACGCTCGCATCACAGTTCTTCCATACCTGCTCCTATGCCCCGATGAGCAACTGTCGTTCGAATCTCCGTGAAGCCGTCCTTCGGAAGCGATAGAAACCTGGGCAGGTTGCGAAGAACGTAGACGAAAATGAGGAACATAGCAGCGCAGCAGGCGATGTTGTGTGGCACGAAGAGTTGAGTGTTTGGAAGACCACACATTCTCGCTACTGAAGAAGTACGTTAGACTGGACCTCCACAGAGTATTCAGCAATTACATGTGGTCAAAACCTACTTATGGGAAGCGTGAAGACGGCCAAGACGATGCGTCCGAACTCGCTGTCTATTCTGAGTAAGAAGCACTGAGCGACACTTAGCACAAGCTAAACCGGAGGTTGTACAATCCGTGAAGAATATGCCGTATGGCATACAACGGGACATCATTCGAAAGGTTGAATACCTGCGCCAGAAAATGGAAACCATGTCGCTCGAGCTTCACGAAATCGTCTAGCTTCAGGTCCGGGTCCGCCTTCCTCTCCAGTTCGATGTAGCGTGTGGACATATGATGCGACAGCCCAAAGAGAAGCAGGCTCAATCCGTGAACGTAGATGTAGCCAAGCTTCTTCAGTGGCAGCATTATGAGCATCGCTGAGAGAAGAAGTACTAAAGTGATAATGGTGACTTGCGCCGCTCTCAGACAGTGTACCGCTAACGCTGAGGACGTGTGCCGCTGTTTGGTCGAGATTTCGGTTCTGCACAAATTCGATTACTTTCGCTGCCTCCAGGTAAGCAGGCAAGTTGGACTTCTGCAGCATCTCCTCTGCCTTCTCGATCGGCAAATCGTGTTTGATCCACCATAGCTCCAACAGCAGTGCGCCTGGTATTCGTAGTGCACACTCCGCTACGTGAACGAATACTCTTCGTAGCGTTCGATTAATTTCGAGTGCGTGTGCCTCCATTATTGCACTGAATGCATTCAATAACTAAGATAAAGTCCCAGTGCGCAGAGCAACAACAGATGTTCTGCGTTGGCAAAATGTGAGCACGCAATAACACCTTCGTCAACACTATTCTTGCGGGCTTCCGGCTAGTACGTTGTGGCGAGCAGTTCCGATGGACCCAATAACAAAAATCAGGCCATACTGGAACAAGGGCTAAAATTCATTTTTTGCAATAAAAAATGTGAATAGAACATTGGCTTTTCTATCCCCAAAGCACCTCGAATGTGTTCTATGAAGGAAAAGCCGTTTATTCGCATGTTCATCGGAATTCGGGTGGGCTGATAACAACCAACGTTGGTCGTTTTCGGTACGTCATCTATGGTTCAGCTCAGGCTCCAGGGGTCGTGTATGAACTCCTCCTTCGGGCTCCGGCCAGAGCTCAATGCAGTTCAACAAGGCATGAGGAATGGCAGGAGGAAACGAATTCTCAAGCTGACATCTGGTACAATGCCGGCCACGACGGTCTTCATGGTGGAATGGTATAGCTCCAGATACCACACACAACAATGACTCTCCGTTTCTCCTCCAAGAGAGCCGTGTAGGTATAGCTAAACAAGAACTCAGCCTGAACTATGCGATGATGACACTATTTGACGGTATGTATTGAAGTCATTTGAAGCCCATGCGGTTGTAACTCCTTCCATAGGCTCAACTCAGTACCCAAGTTCTTCATGGACAGTGGTGAAATGCAACCATAAGCCTCGTATAATACTGGCAGGGTCCTCCTTGGCTATGCCGACTATCACAGGCTCGCGGCTTGGCCGCGCTCTGCGCGGCCAAGCCGCTATCGGACATTACTCTAGCAAACCCCTATACAAAACTGAACAACATTTTCGGATTCTCCATGCAGGAAAACCCCCTAGGACTGCAAATCAGTTGAAGCGTTGCCTTCTTGACCGCCATGGGAAGCATGGTATAGCGGGCCCGCTATGGCATGTAAGCATGCGAAAAATCACCATCTTAGGGGGGTCGACCCTCTTTTATAGGGGTCAAAGGGTCGTTTGGGACCGAAAGGAAGAATGATTCGTAATCAGCTCACCAAGGGCTTTCATTTGAAGTACGAGGTGAAGTTCCAGCATGACGTTGAAAAATCACCATTTTAGGAAGTCGACCCACTTTTATGGGGGTCAAAGGAGCGTTTTGGATCAAAAAGAAGAATGGTTCGTAATCAGCTCAACAAGGGCTTTGGTTTGAGGTACGACATGCAGTTCCAGCAATAACATGGTTTATGCGCATGCTTACATAGCGCTCGCTATCGCATGGAAGCAGGAGCCAGAAGTTCAAACTTTGATCGTTTTTCTAGCCAACCGATCCGGCTGAAATTTTCCTTTAGCATAACTTTAGAAGCCCTATCGAATGATACCAAACTTGACCCGCTATCGGAAATTTTTTTGTGGGACGGACCCATACCAGCGCTTTAGTGTATAAGGATGATCTCAGTCATGCAGACGTTTGTAGCAAAATTTCAGATGGGGAGTTGTAGGACGCAATATCGCTTGTTGGAAACGTTAAACGCCTCGCCTCGGTGAGCACAAGCGATAGAAAATGGCATAAGTCACGCATACCCTACGGTTATCACTCGAATCAAATGGACACTTGTGCCTAGCCCTTAAGAGGCAGACCTAAGGCATCGTCCAATGAGCCATCGTGCCCACTCGTACGACCAGCGCTACCAGAGAAATTTATTGAACGATTCGACGTAATAAGCAAATACGCTTGTTAGGTACTCGGAAATAAATACTGCGAAATCGGTCTTTAGATCTTGTCCTTCGGCACTTGCTTCGGTGGGGGAATGTTGTGCGACTTCTCAATCTGAAACTGACGGTTAATGCGCGAAGTAGGGGTTCGGATGCATCGCCGATGACGCTAACCAACCTTTCGCGCCAAACTCTGTAGGGTTACACACACGGAGAACAGGTCTCGCGCTTCAAAGAGGTCCACGGATTGGAAAGTCTCTTCGTCGATGACTCCCAACTTGCGCGCGCAGTTCGTGAACATATTGATGTTCTCCATGCAGTTGAAGTTAGAGCTAAACCGGTTACCCTACGATAGGCAGATTTCTTCTGGTCTTACATTGGCTTCATGATTTTCTTCACAGTTCCCGGCTCGATTCCGTTGATAAGCCTAGGAAAAGCGAGACTCATCTTAGTCTTTCGCAATCAACTGAAATTCGCTTGGTCAATGTTAAGACGTACTTGCAGAGAACTGATCCATCTTTCAGAACTTCGTGGAAGTTCTTTCGGCTTCCCTCAGTGCTGATATCTTCTTTAATGAGGTCCTTAATCCACTCGAGAATGTACTGCCCCTCCATGTCATTGTACTTCGAAGCTTGCTGAAAATCATTTGTGGAAGTACAAAATGTGGCGGACAAACCTTATCGAGTATGGCGGCTCCAAGACCTCCAGGCCTGGGACGATGAAAGTGTTGCGGCGCAGACATCCTCTTCGCTATCCGCACGTCAGTTCCCGAGCTGCTTTAATACAGTTGCAGCCTTGGACTAGCAGGTTCCTGCCGGTACCGCGCGCCCGCCCGCCTCTTCGGACCAAGCGCTTCTTCGCCCTTGACACCCACTCGAGACACGGCCCCGTTCAGCCCGAGATTTTCCGGATCCTACGTGAACGAGCATCCTATTTACTTTTGTTTTTATAAGCCGTGGGCGCAAATATCCGTTCCCGCTTGAATCACCTCGCTAGCCTCCCTGTTTCATAACGATCTATGAACTGCCGGAGTGGATGCGGCATGGGTTTCGACTTGCGCACGGATCGGACGGAGGACAGAGGGAAAGAATAAAGACGAGAAGGTAATGCTCAAGCTCAACAATAAATGAGCAAACTAGACTTGCAGTTTTACCTGACAAACCTCGTAAGACAGTGAGCACGCGATCCGGATCAAACGAGTTTAGGTTTTGCGCACTGCGTGCTTATGCATTCGGTACGTCTTAGTATGTAAGACAACAATAATGCACGGCATGCTCGATGCATATTCCATGCATATTGCTGACACTGGTTATGCCCTTGGTACGGTTTCGGTAAGTTTTGTGGAAATTCCACCTTGGTACGTTACCCGAGAAGCCCTCCCTTAGCATACGGCGAGTTTACAGGAATCAAAGAGTTTTGCCGGTGGCAACAGCGCTTTAGGTCACAGTGATTCTGGAACGAATTCCGTGAGTCACTGAGATCTTGGTAACGTCTTTTTTGAAGAGCACCACTTGGATTACGCGCACAGAAACACCACTGTCTGCTCATTCTCCTGCTTTGCTATGACTGGTCACATGCTGCCACTTTAGGAAAGCATAGTTTTATTCGAAATTGTCAACAGATTACAAATCCGAGGAAAAAACAAAAACTCAACAATAGCTTAACAAGGCGACGGCACCACTACTGAATTGTGTCATTTCTTGGAATCATGCAAGAGCGTACAAACGCAGGAGCCAGTTGCGTCAGCGGCCCAAGCGTGTATGCCGCGCCGTCCAGAAATTTCCTTGCCGACGGCTGCCGTACGGGATTTATGCGGTTTGTTGTGGTCGTCTTCTCGCGGGCCCTTTCCACGAGTGCGGAGAACGGCGTCTTTCGTACCGACAAAGAAACGTCGCGCAGGATTGCGTTCTCCGCGGTATCGGGTTTCAGCAGCGAGAGTCCCTGAATTTGCTACGTAAGCTGTGAGGGTGGAAGCGAGAGTAAGCAACCTCAGCTGATAGGCCGCAAATCCGGGGATTGTCCGCCGGCCCCGTACAAGCCACTTTTTCTTGCGGTGAACTGAAGCGCAGTGCTCGCAACGACGAGCCGGTAGCGCTGTCGAAAAGAACCACTAAATCAGCTTGTTAAAAATTTGTGTTTACGTTGAGCACGTACCATTGTGTGTGTCATAGGCAACACACGTGGAAAGGTTGGCATAAAGCGACATGTTAGCCTGGTAGACGACGTAGATCATCGACTGCTTGAAGGCGTCGTAAGCACAAATGCTCGTCTTGGTCGCAATGAACAGCATCTTCGGGTTCGCGAGCGGCGCCCAGTGCACTTCGTTCACGTCCGTGAGCGAATCGACGTAATCAACGACGTCCATGGCGTCCACCTGCCAGAGAAGCACGAAATCTCGCTCGTTGAGGCGGTTAATCGTCGCAATCCCTCCGTCGCGTATCCGCGAACAATGAGTCACGCGGCTTTCTTGCCAGTCGACCGCACGGTGCCAATCGCTTCTCCATTTTCCAGCGCGTTCTGTGTCCCGAACGAAGACATTCAGGTCACCGTTCTCGCCGTTGATTACGACGAATTCCTCGCGCTCGATGTCCGCTTCTGAGGGCGACTGCACCTCATCCAACGTGGACTGGACGAAGTCGATGCGGCCCTCGTAGCTTATACAATCCTCCACTCTCAAGTCAGTTCTCGACCCGGGGGTAACACGTCGGTAGAATTTGAGGTATGTCTAAAATTCCGACTGAGCTTCATTACGAGACGTCTTCGTCGGTCATATTGCTTGCAAATCTTACCTTCTCGTGCTCGTCTTTGCGGCATTCGCATGTTGCAACGGTTGCGGCGGAGACGCACAGTTTATACACATTCAACCAGCGGTACGAAGGAAGGTTGAAGCTTTCCCGTGGCGGATGGTTCTCTTCACATACGTCCAGCTGGAAAGGTCCATGCATTCCACCTGTTCTTTGATCGGGCCCTAGAGAATCTTAACTCACCTGTGCCGTGGTTAGCCAGTGAACAGGGTCCACCCACTGGACGAATCCCAATCGCCCATTTGTCACGACGCAGTCCGGATTTGCCGGGTCGTCAACTAGACCAGCTTCAGGTAATCGCGTAATGCGAGACCAGCAAAGCGTCTCCGGAATGCTGATGACGGTCATCGTAGAGGTCTGCGCAACGATAAGCGAGTTGTCCTCAAGGCACACAAGAAGCAGAGACGCATCGGGTGAGAGCGACAGAGACCCGACGGGGGCCTCGGTTCGGTCGAGAATTTTCGCCTGTTGCCAGCGTCCAGTTCCGGAGGTGCCGATGCTCCACTTCGCCACCTTGCAGTCGCCGGTACCGCAGAAAGCTGTGTGCTGCGGCGTCACCAGGAAGCAGAAGTCGGCGGGATACGGGTGGAAGAAGGTTTTGTTCGACGAGCTGAGGCCGCCTTCCCGCACCTTCTTCCTAAATTCAGTCCAGGTTAAGAATTGTCACTGTACTAGTGAGCGGAGACAAAGGTA
Source organism: Aphelenchus avenae (assembly GCA_020875895.1). Classification (NCBI taxonomy): domain Eukaryota; kingdom Metazoa; phylum Nematoda; class Chromadorea; order Rhabditida; family Aphelenchidae; genus Aphelenchus; species Aphelenchus avenae. The sequence continues at coordinate 206,872 of JNEY01000006.1, forward strand.
ACTTACCACGTGTAGATGCGGCCGTGCGACATGGACGCATACAAAGTGTCGTCCACAAGCACCACACCTGTGTACGCAACGAGGCTGTTGTCCTGGATGGAGTCGTAGTAAAGATCAAAGGTGTTTCTCAGCGGTCCGCTGATCTCGGAGTCTTCAAAGGGCAAGACGTTGAGGTCCTTGCCGTCGCAGTAGACAGCAAAGTCGGAAGCAACGGCGAGTTGACGCCGCTCACTGAGCTTAATCGGCAGCTCTGCAACCGACACGACTTCCGGCTGGCCGGCATCGTCGGTTACGAGTTTGTAGATGCGCTGCATGGACTGGGCCGGCAGGTAGTCCCCGTCGGAGCCAATGAAGAAAACGTCGTCGTCAACTTCATACTTCCATAGCAACGTATCCGCGGAAAGATCTACGTCCTTCACAAGTTCTTGAGTGTCCACGTTCCAGACACAGAGACGACCGCTACGCAAGAATGTGCGAAGCTAAAGCGATGTTTAGGCGGTGGATCGGCAAGGTATGTACCCTTCCGTCGATCCATTGACCGCCAATAACGTCGTCTTTATGGGAAAGTAGTTGGCGCCGTTTGCCGGTTTGGACGTCGTAGGCAATTACGTACTTTCCGGAAGTGGCAAAGAAGGTCCTGCAATTTGGAGCGTTGACGTGCTGCACTTTTCAAACTAACCTTTGTTGCGCATCAAATACAACCGGGTACTTGTAGAGGTCGAGCCCAAATGCGGTGTCCTCCAAGTACTGTGGCTGCGACGCCGCTGCCATTGGAACGGCGGCAGTGGGGTCTTGACTGGAAGCACTGTGAGTAGTAGCATGCGTGCAAGCCAAGCACAAAAGGCAAAATCGGTTGATTTAACCGTGGCTGTGCATGAAACCAACTAAGTAGTCGAGATTTATTAATCACTGAGTTCAAGTCAATATTTGTACACGCATTATACGTTTGCTAAGCACGATCATGGCAAGTCAAGAAGGTCCCGTTCTCTGTAGATTTTCTGCACCCGATTGTACACAGTGGTGGCGGCCTTCACAAACTGATCCGCAGTTCGGTCCACCTCTTCCTTCGGATGGTCGTCGGTGTCGAAGATCTCTTCCATGAGTTTGGGGCGGCTAGGGATGGTGTGAGAGGCGAGCTGCACGCCCTTGCGTATGAACCACCCGTGGTGTTCGGCAAGCGTTCGATCGTAGCTGAAAAGAATGGAAGTGCAAAGATTGACAGCAGTGCTCGACACTCACCAAGACCGGAAAATTTCGGTGATTCCTTGAGATTCGGAAGCGTTACGCAGGTCCTCAACGAAGAAGATGACAAACTGAAGCGCACGGTGCAGCCGAAGGAGCGTTCGCGAGCCCTGGTTCTTAGGAGGAGCGTCTTTCTCGCAGCACTCGTAGGCGACCATGCGCCCCACAGTCGCGTAGTTTTCTGAGTCGTTGCCATGAAGAGCCTTGAGAATCTCGCGCTTCTCCGTCACGTCTGTTTCGACAAAGGAGAACATCACACCGAAGAAGGAGAACAACCTGAACCACCAGTCACAACTCAAAAATCTTAGTTTTCCAGCCGACTTACCTGCTCAACTGCTCGTATGCGCCCACATATTCGCTGAGGCTTACGTCGTCTAGGTCCACCAGCGATTTTTCGAAGTGGGAAAGCACCGCATTCAGGTCGAACCGATTGCTGTCCTCTGCGGTGATCTGCAGATCCGTGACGGACATGGAGATGAGTCCGCAGAGTACAGCGACGGATTTCCCGTATGGCGCCCACCGGGTCTGTCCCATGTATTTTCGGCGTTGCACAATGCCAGAGCACCAATGCGGAACCGGTTCTCAGCACATGGTCTGCGACTTATTAGCCAGTCCGTTGCTCAATAAAAAATGTTGTGCCTCATCATTAGCGCCAAGAAAAGATATTCGATGATAAAAATCAGAATAAAAATTTTGGCACACAATTGTCTCATCTAGCGAGAATCTTTCCGTCTTTCCAGCGTTGAAATTAGCGAAATTGACGCGGCATGAATGCTCAAATATAACTAAATTACCTTTCCGAAAAATGATTTCATTATGAACTGCACACTCTGTCCATGCGCTATGACCTCAGTGCATTACTGCTCAAGTTTTCGATACCATGGCGAGTCCAATGCAGCGTCCGGCAACGGATCCGCCACCACACTACTCCGCTAGTCCCTCTATGGCACAGTTTCGGCCGAGTCCTGGACCTATGAGCGTGGACTCGTACGTCATGCATCCGCCATCAGCCGTTCAGTTCAGTCAGCCCATCATGCCGCTTGGAGCGTCTCCCGCAGCGGTAAGCTAAAACGTTGACTAGTGACGTAACCGTTCGTTTCAGCCGGATGCTACGCAGCCACCTTCGTCGTCCAACCCAGCGTCACAAAGCGCTTCAGTGCCGTTTGCCCCTTCTCCTGCCACCTCAAATCACTGTAGGATTTAAGGTTTAACCATCGTGAGGTGAAATTTTAGCGAATAGCTCCGCACCGGATCATTCGCAGGCGGCTCAGCAACCACCGATGCCCCAGCAGGGTGCTCCTCAACCACCTAGGCCGCCCTCGGGCCCGACTTGTAGGCCGCACTCGGCCGTAGAGCCGACTGTCGAAGCAGCCGTGGCCAAGTGTGCCCGGTTCTTCAAGACGCTTCTGCATCTGTCCCACACCCAGCAACATTCTGCGGGCACAGCTGCCGTAGTGCGCCAACTAGTTCGCGTAAGTTGCGCTTCTTACAGCTTCTGACAACGGCGTTACTGCTCGAACCTGAAGGCGATAAAACAAAAAACAAAGGGCATATTTAGGGCGTCGTTTTCGGGACGCTGGATCCCCAAGACTTCACGGTGCGCTTGCAACAGTCCCTTCGTTCACAAGCCCAGCCACACCTGCTTCCGTTCCTGAGGAAAACGCTGCCTTCTCTCCGTGATGCACTCTCTAAAGGCTTACAGACCATCGAAGGCATCGGAACTGCCGAAGAATACGAGCGAGAACTGGCGTCTGGCGGTGGTTCCGACGCTTACGTGCAGGACAATACGATGGTAGGTGGCTCTTAGCTGGACCGCTTTGAATGCATCTGTGTCACATCAGTTATTCATAACATGTCTTTAGGTACCGCAGCCGGCTGCGGCTGGGCACGATGAGAACCTGCGTCCTGGCGTCGCGCAGGTCCTCGGCCAACAACCACCAGTGAACGGTGCGCAGCCATCCGAGGTGGTCGTGATCCCGCAACCCGGTGGGGCCTACGTTACGGCTTCTGTTCCACCGGGCGCCCCCGGCTCCGAACAGCAGCCCGTCTACCCAGTGGCCAACGGCGTCGGCTCAACAGCCGGGAACGTCGCCATCGCTGCGGAGGCTGGTCACGCCGTTGGGCCTGAACCAACCGGCATGACGCGGCCGCTGGTCGTAGATCAACTCCCGTACACGCTTCTGGACGCTAACGCATTGGCGGAGAAGATTCACAGCGCGATGCCCGAGGCCTCTACCGTCGACGGCGATGTGATTGAGCTCATCTCGAATGCAGTGGAAATCCGCCTGCGCAACATGCTTGCTCATCTTGCCGTTGTGGCCGAGCACCGTCTGGAGCCTCTTCGCCTGAACCCGTTCTACGAGCAGGTGGACGACCCGCGCAACCAGCTTCGGTTCATGGAAGAAATCGAACGGGTGGCGGCCGATCGACGCGAGACGCTGGAGCGTGAGGCGCTCATCAAGCTGTCGAAGAGCAAGGGAAAGGACAAGGATGCAATGGATCGTGCAAAGCAGGTATTGCCTAACGCAACGCTGCGCATAATTTTTAACTTGTTTAGCTGCAAAAGCAAGACCAGGAGGCGAGGCTGAACAGGGAAGCGAACGACGCCGCTATCGCAGCACTAGGCGGTACTCGGCTCAAGCGCACTTGGGCAGAGTCGAACAACCCTTTCGATCATCAGGTGGCCTCTTCCACAAGTGTTCAGGTGCGGAATTGGGAAATGCGCTATCAATGCGACTGCAAGCGTTTTAGACTCATAGGCCGCGGATCAAGCGGGTGACGATGCGCGACTTGCAGTTCGTGCTATCAACGGACCCGTTCGCGCCGAACTCGCAGCTACGGCATCGAATCGCCTTCACCTCACTGATGTCAGAGTCAAACGCGCAGCTCTGAATTATAAAGCATGCGTTTTTTTAGTGTTTCCGAGTTTCCGTTGTTGATACCTACTTTCATGCGATGAAATAAATCACGACGTACTGTGTATAATCAGGGGGCCCACATCTTTACCGTCTCGGGGCAACCACCCCTTTTTAGGGTCTCACCATTTCACGCGCGGCGAAACCGGTGGGGGGGGGAGGGGGTAGACTGATTGAGACCTCCACCGAATCTAACAAAATTTCGCCGGTATCGGATCTTTTTTTTTGTTTTTTTTGGCGGGGAAGAAGATTTTTTTTTGGAGGGGGGACCCGATTTTTACAAAAGGTATCTGTGTTCTCAAAAACAAACATGAGGCAAGCGGACCCGACTGGGCAAGGCGCTCAGGATGCAATAACGAAGACAACATCAGATTTGACTGAAGCACTTATTTGGGCACCAACAAAAGAGAGCTTAAAGTGTGGGCTTATAACTTGCGCTTGCTTCGTGAAGTACATCGTGAAGCCATCGCTTCGAGTCGCTGATGCTCGGTCCACCTCTTCCTTCGGACGGTCGTCGGTGTCGAAGATCTCCTCCATGAGTTTGGGGCGGCTAGGGATGGTGTGAGAGGCGAGCTGTACGCCCTGGCGCATGAACCACCCATGGTGTTCGGCAAGCGTCCGATCGTAGCTGAAAAGAATGGAAGTGCAAAGATTGACAGCAGTGCTCGACACTCACCAAGACCGGAAAATTTCGGTGATTCCTTGAGATTCGGAAGCGTTACGCAGGTCCTCAACGAAGAAGATGACAAACTGAAGCGCACGGTGCAGCCGAAGGAGCGTTCGCGAGCCCTGGTTCTTAGGAGGAGCGTCTTTCTCGCAGCACTCGTAGGCGACCATGCGCCCCACAGTCGCGTAGTTTTCTGAGTCGTTGCCATGAAGAGCCTTCAGAATCTCGCACTTCTCCGTCATGTCGGTTTCGACAAAGGAGAACATCACACCGAAGAAGGAGAACAACCTGAACCACCAGTCACAACTCAAAATTCCTACTTTTGTCGAGGACTTACCTACTCAACTGCTCGTACGCGCCCACATATTCGCTGAGGCTCACGTCGTCTAGGTCCACCAGCGATTTTTCGAAGTGGGAAAGCACGCATTCAGGCCGAACCGATTGATGTCCTCTGCGGCGATCTGCAGATCCGTGACGGACATGGAGATGAGTCCGCGGAGTACAGTGACGGATTTACCGTATGGCGCCCACCGGCCCCTTTCCCATGTATTTTCAAAATGCACAATGCCAGAACACCCAAGTGGAACCGGTTCTCAGCACATCCTCCAGCGACGTATTACCTAGTCTGTTGGTTAAAATGATAAAAATGGTAATTAGAGCTAAAAAGGACGAAAGACGAAAGGATGACGAAATTTGGAACAACCGTTTAGCACATGGTTGTCTCTTTAGAAGGAATCTTTCGGTCGTCTGTGTGTCAAATTAGCGAGCTCGACTCGGATCCCAGAAAATAACAGAGATGCCATTTGCAACATTTCATGCAAAGTTTTCGTTTTGTACTTCACATTCATGTCCGCGCGTTATGATACCAGTGCATTACATACAAAGTTTCCGGTACCACGGCAAGTCCAATGCAACGTCCGGCAACGGATCCGCCTTCGGCCGTAGAGCCGACTGTCGAAGCAGCCGTGGCCAAGTGTGCCCGGTTCTTCAAGACGCTTCTGCATCTGTCCCATACCCAGCATCATTCTCCGGGCACAGCCGCCGTAGTGCGCCAACTAGTTCGCGTAAGTTGATGCTTCTTACAGCTTCAGGCAACGACGTTAATGCACCAACCTGAAGTCTACGAAACAATGAACAAGGGGCACATTTAGGACGTCGTTTTCGGATCGCTGGATCCCCAGGACTTCACGGTGCGCTTGCAACAGTCCCTTCGTTCACAAGCACAGCCGCACGTGCTTCCGTTCCTGCGAAAAACGCTGCCTTCTCTCCGTGATGCGCTCTCGAAAGGCTCACAGACCATCGAAGGCATCGGAACTGCCGAAGAATACGAGCGAGAACTGGCGTCTGCCGGTGCTTCCGATGCATACATGCAGGACATTACGCCGGTAAGCAGTTCTTAGGTGGATCGTTTCGGTGTGTCTGTGAGCATCAGCCATTCAGAACATGCTTTAGGGACCGCAGCCGGCAGCGGCTGGGCACGATGAGAAGCTGCGTCCTGGCGTCGCGCAGGTCCTCGGCCAACAACCACCAGTGAACGGTGCGCAGCCAGCCGCCAGCTACGACATCGAATCGTCTTCACCTCGCTGACGTCAGAGTCGGACGCGCAGCTCTGAATGATAACGCATGCTTTTTATAATGTTTCCGAGTTTCCGCTGTTGATACCCACTTTCAAGTGCTGAAGTAAATCAGGACCTCTCGTGTGGTACTGTAACGCACTCGAAACGAAGTAATCTTTGTGCACCAAAGCGCTGTTCCTTGATCGTCCACAAAGGTTTTCGCTATCGGGTCATGTTTGGAATCATTCGATGCAGCCTCAAAAGTTTTCAAAACTGGAAAGATTCGCCCTGTTCGATTGGCCATAAACAAAGTTATGATCGGTCAAAGTCACAAATCTCAAATGAAAGTTTTTAGTGAGCTGATTACGAAGCATTCTTCATTTTGGTCTCGGAGCCCTTTTTGACCCCAAGGACTGGGGTGGTCAGGAGCCTCCTACTCAAATGCTTTGTGCAGCCCACTATCGCATGCACGCTGTAGCGGGCAAGAAGGAGAAATTTCGGCCATGCATGGATAATACAAAAATAGCGTCTATTAAACACCCTTAATTCAGTAACTCCCGAAATGTTACACTGATGTGGATCATTTCGTTTTCTCGGTCGCCCGTGCATGTAGAGTTCTAATTTTTTCGCAGCCGGGTCCGTCTGCGAGAGCGCTACAAAATTCCGGGTTTCATTTTCGGGGCGGCCGCCCCGCCCCTCCGACCCGCCCCGAAAAGTGGGGCGGAAAAATTTCAAAGTGCTCTAATCGGCCTGAAAATAGCTAAGAAGGTAGTCGGGCACGCTGTTTCCGAATCCGCTCGCCGTTTTTCGCTACGACGGGCGGCCGCCCCGCCTGACTACAGTAAATGCGGGATCCGACCCGGTGCGCGCCCGTTACAGTAAGTTACAGTGTTTGATGGAAGGGAGCGCGCGATTCCATAGGACTGTTACTATACTTGTACTGGAACTGCAAAGGAGGCCCATATTACAGTAAGTTTCAGTGCGCGCCCGTTACAGTAACTTACAGTATGTGTGCGAGGGAGCGCGCCACAGGAGCTAAAAGTTCGACTTGTGCCACAGGAGCTAAAAGTTTGACGTGTGCCACAGGAGCTTTAAAGTTGGACACGTGGCACATGAGCAAAAAGTTCAACCCGCGCCGCGGTAGACCTAGGATTGGTTTCAGAATTAGCAGTGTGTTGGATAAGTTCCACAGGAGTTCAAAATTTAGTAATGTGAGCTAAGCGCCACAGGAGTGCCACATGAATTCAGAATTATCAATGAGAGGTAAGCTAAGCGCCACAGGACTTGAGTGTTAGCAGTGGCAGCGGTCTGAGCTAAGCGCCCATGACCGTCACAGAAGTTCCGAATTAGCAGCATGAACTACCTAAGCCCAAATAGAGTTCACAGTTAGCAATGAGAGCCAGCTAAGCGCCACAAAAGTTCAGAGTCAGCAGTGTGTGATGAGCGCCACAAGAGTGCCATACGAGTTCTTTAGCAGTGTATTGATTTGTCAAAGTTTAAGTAAGGTACCGATTCCGGTATCAGAGTGATCAGTGAAAGCTCCGCTTGACAGGAGCTTAGTGTGAGCATAGCAAACACCGCTTGACATGAGCGCAGTGTGAGCAGCGAAAGCTCCGCTTGACGGTAGCTAAGGCATAATGGGCAGCGTAAGTTCCGCTTTACAGCAGCGCAGCGTGAGCAGTGCAAGCTCTGCTTGACAGGAGCTCAGTGTGAGCAATGCAAGGTCCGCTTGACAGGAGCTCAGTATGACCAGTAAAAGCCCCGCTTGACGGTAGCTCAGGCATAGTGGGCAGCGTAAGTTCCGATTGACAGGAACGCAGTGTTAGCAGTAAAAGCTCCGCTTGACAGGAGCTCAGAGTGAGCATTAGCAAACTCCGCATGACAGGAGCTCAGTGTGAGCAGTGGAAGTTCCGCTTGACGGTAGCTAAGGCATAGTGGGCAGTGTAAGTTCCGCTTGACAGGAGCTCAGCGTGAGCAGTGCAAGCTCTGCTTGACAGGAGCTCAGTGTGAGCATTAGCAAACTCCGCTTGACATGTGCTCAGTGTGAGGAGTGAAAGCTCCGCTTGACGGTAGCTAAGGCATACTGGGCAGTGTAAGTTCCGCTTGACATGAGCTCAGACCTCGTGATAGGAGCTTATAGTGAGCAGTGCCAGCTGAGCTGGAGAGGAGCTGAGTGCAAGCAGTGTAAGCTAACATCAACAGGTACTGAGAGTGACTAGGGTACGCTAAATTAAGTTACTGGTGTTATCGTGCGTCCACACTAGCAAAAGATCAAGGAGCCTGAACTGGAAAAAAATCTTCTCTAACATGTGCTCAGTGTGAGGAGTGAAAGCTCCTCACACTGAGGTCATAAGGTTGAAATCTTCGCCGAAAAGTTAACTCTAGGTTCAAATTCGGATGTAAGGCTAAGGCCGATTACGTTCAACAAGTCAAAACTGTCCAGCGCCAGATCCATAAGTCCAAGTCCCATTTAGGTAGAAGCCACACGGCCGCCCGCGAAGCGGGCGGCCCATTAAATTCTAGTGTAAGATTGCAAGGCGACGAATTTTGGCATTTGATCATGTGCATGTTATGCAAATATGGCTGCCGTTTGGTGTCTTTGAAGCATCTGATTGGTACAAGTAATCCCCGATAGCGGCGCCGGTTGCGCGAAGCGCAGGCAAGCCGCTAGCTAAAACCAATGAAATAGATGTTGCTCATAAATTATCGGCTCCTCAACGAATCGTCGTGGAGCTTAGCAGTTTGAGGGGCAGTCGGGAGCTTCACTGGGGTTTTTGGGGTCAGGATCGTTTGGCATTCTCAGATTCTTGATCCTGCGCTGCGCCTCGCTGTAAAGACGGCCCTTGCTGTTTGGGCAGAAAGAACGCCGTGCAACCGTCATGTTGCACGACGAAATGCTGTTACCTGTGCTAGCGATTTCACGTATTTCTGTGGCGATTCGGGTAAAATGTTGTGGGTTGGAGTTCGAAAGCGGTGTCCAAAAAGAACTAGAACTTAGCTTATCGATAACCTGACACGTTAAATTTCGCAGATGGGTAATAAACGTCCGTTGGTCTAGTTTGTAAACCTGCAAATTGACTGGGTCGGTCTGGGTACGAATTAGTGTTGCTAATGTCACGGGCATACGTCTGCAGTCGTTATGCGCCTAAGCCTTTGGGTCGGCCGAAAGCGCATGCAAATCGGTTATGTCCTGCCGACACATTCATCTCTTGCGCAAACAACGTCCTATCACATGATATCCTTTTGTTTGCTATGCTAATGGGATCAGCACCTGATTTCAAGCGCCCGCTACGGGGTTGCGAGCAATGCGCCGACACATAACCGCAATAACTACGGGGTTTTCCCTCCGCTTACCGCAGACCCTCCCTCCCGCCGCCCACTGCGGGGCCACAAATCGGGATCCCCGCGAGCCCTATGTCTGGGCTTTCGGCCCCAGCCCCCTGACACCGCTTTCCCACAGGGCCGGCCCTCCACTCCCCATGGGGACATGACAAGCTTAAGCGCAACAATGTTCAGTTGGCTAAGACGAAAAGATGGGGCTAAGGCGTTAGGCGTATTATCATGTCCCTAACGAAACATTGCTGTCATGCCTAGCTTAGCCCCGTTACCAGTATGATAGCTATACGGGGCTAAAATATTGGGAGAGCGTCCAACAAGCATTTGCCGTATATGCAAATTTATGTTGTACCAAAGTGAGAGCAAGGCACTCATATATAAAAACAACGTCGCAAGACTTTCTTGCAGCGAACATGACGGAGGACATATAAAAGTGTACATAAGGCAGAGGACGAGAAAACCCGTGGCAATACCCGTTAACAACAAAAGACACATGCGGAACGGTTGCATAAGTGAGTTCAAAAGGTGAGTGAAAGCAACGTAGTAGAACGAAGTCTCGACAGACGGAGATAACTAAGTTGAGAAACGCTAAGTTTAAGCTCGAGTTTCCCGCACCGGAGGATTGAGTGATAGAGGCTACCCTAGTACGGCCAATTCGCTGCGTCTATTTGCTCGTAGCCACCGTCGGAGGAATGGCAGTAAGCCGCATCGAGCTCAGCCGCAGCTCGTCTGAATCCGGCGTTCCCCGTGCCGTGTAAACTGTCCTGCGCGGCGACAGTCTGCGTGGCGACGTGTACCGCTCGTCGCCAACGTAGTCGTCGTGAATCCGCTTGACGCTGCAGCGCTTCGTATTGTCCTCGTTTTCGCAAGCGGAACCTCGTCGAATGTCGTCGCTAGTCCTTCGGAAGCCCGCTGATAGCTAAGGACACCGACTACACTTTAGCAACTGAACTGCCGCACAACAACCGTTTTAAATGCAACAATTAACGAACCTCTTGGTACTTGGGCGTCGGCGGATCACAATACGGCGGTGGCGGCAGCCGATCTAGTCTCTCAGCGTCGCGCGGTTGGCCTTTGACATCAGCGGGTGAACGAGTGCTGCGTACGAACCACAGCACAATCACGAGCAGCACGGCTAGCAAACCGACGACCACGAGCAACAGCAGTAGATTCGACCACAACAACCAGTGCTCTGGTCTGAAATGTTACAGTGCGTCAAGACTGGAACTAAGATTAGCACATCAGTGCTTCAGAACTGTGGTGCTGATTACTTACTTGCTATCCGGAGGAAGTTCACGCGGAGCAAGTGCCTTTTTCGACGTGTTGATGACGGGCCTCATATCGAGCTCGCATCGAAGTCCAGTCAAACCATAAGGACATTCGCATCGGAAACCATACTTCCGGCTTGGATCCTCGATACAAGGCCCACCTAAAGTCGCAATTAAGGTAAACCTTGTGTTTACCTACTTGGCTTACCGTTACGGCACGTAGCGACGCTACACCAGCTAGAAGGTATGTCGCAGACGTTTCCCTTCCAGCCAGCGCTGCAGATGCAGTGGAACGAGCCGTTGAAGTCGATGCACGATGCACCGTTCCGGCAGGGCTGCTGTCTGCAGTCGCGTATTCGCAGTGAGCAGTTGCGGCCATGGAATCCCGTTGGACACTGACAAGAATACGAGCCATTTCGCAGGTTCGTACACACTCCGCCGTTTAGGCACGGCTTGTGCTTGTTGCAGTAGGTAAGATCTAAAGTGACACTTATGCAGGCATGCGTACGTGGTAAAGACATACCGACATTGCACATATATCCGCCCCAGCCTTCCTGGCAGCGGCATTCGTAAGGCCTCGTGCAGTATCCTTTGCAGCCGCGGTAAGGAATGCACTGTAACCTAGTATTTGAGTAGATAGAAGTAAACTAGGAACTACCTCGTCACATCGTTCTCCTTTGTACCCCGGGCTACAGTTGCAGCGACCGTTGGAGTCACACGCACCGTTAACGCAGTCGCACTTCCTGACTAAAACTTCAGGAAGTTGGGAAACGATTTGATGTTCATCGCATCTGTTGGATAACACATTTTGATAGGTTCGAGAGGTTGTCGTTAGGAGTCGCGCTGCCAGATGTTTTATGTAATGAGGTAGAGACAGATTTATGCGGGGCGGGGGACACTAGCTTCCGCCTGCACGCGTTCGCCTCGCGCCTTCGCGCAGTTTGATGCATAAGACGAGCAGGGTTCCCCGGATGCCACAAGCCGCACTCAAAGAATTTATGGATCGGTGCCGACAGATCAAAGCGCGACCGCCGGCAGTGCATTCCGTAGGAGCCGGACGAGTGCTTCGCTGCAGGTAAGCTATTGCTCGCTGGCGCAAGACAATCTTCGTGGAAGTGCAAGTAGAAGGTCCAAGAAACGTATTTTCAAGCATTCTGATAGAAATTTAGAGGATACCTAACTACACTACGAAGTGCAAGACAAAGGAAGCCATTACCTACTAAAAGAGAAATTCTGACAAATCACAATGGTTGGAATTATTCGGTGTGCATACGGAAATAAAAGATAGTGTCACTGACCTTGGTCGCAGGATGTTCCTTGCCACCCTTGCATGCACTGCTTGCGGCCGTCCAGCGAACACTCGAAGTTCCCAATGGCACGCTCCAACGGGGAGATGGCGCATAGCTTGTTGCATTGGTCCCCGTAGAAATCCTTAGCACATCGTATCCGAAAACGTGCGCGCAGCTCGCTAACACCGCTTGAAGTATCGGCTGGACTGCTACCGGAAGCCTCCCATGACTGCCAGTCCGTTCCCGCTGCTTGATGTCTTCGAGCCGCTTTCCGATAGATGGCTGAAAAGTCAGAACGTCGAGATGAAGCTAAGAACTTGCAGTAACTAGACTTTATTTTTCAGAGCTTTGTCTTGAACTCACAAAGGTATCCTTCTTACCCTTAGGTACCGCTACTCATCGTGTGCCATGCTTTTTATAGTGTACCCAGTGGCTCACAAAACTATGCGCCCTGGCATGTGGTAAGTGTCTGTCATCCCCAAAGTCGGTCGTCTCTGCTTTGGCACAAGCCAACGGTGTTTACCGAGTCAGTTATTACTCGGTAGTGGCTACTTGCTCTGATAACAGATGTTCAGCCTATCACTGCTCGATCGTCGAGAAGCAATTTAGTGCACGAGATGCCGGAGCAAGCGTCCCACGTCTACAAGCCACGCTTCGGAAGAGGTCATTGTCCGCTAGCGGACAAACGGTACCGCGTCACCCCTTAAAAGGCCAAAGGAATTCAACGCGAGCACTTAATTAGAGGCTTCTCTCACAATGCGACATCCCGATTCAAGCGCGCCCATTGATTACCTGCAAAAAGAGGCACCTGGATGTCCGGACAAATTGGGCGATTCGACTGGAGTAAGCACCAAAATACAGTGATGTAGCGTATGAAAAATCGTCGATATCGCCCTACGCTGCGCTAGCTTCAGGGGAAGTCGTACGCTTATACATTCGCATGAAAGTCAGAGCTTAAGGGATGCAAACTAGTTCACTTAATGATCTCGCTGGCTTCGCGACCTCAACTCATGAGAGCCCCCTAACAGACTTTGCTGGCGACTTGCGCCGACAAAGGAATGCCCGCCAGTGGTGGTACTGACCCGCCATTGTGCCGCTGTTGGCACCGGAGTATTGCGCAGATCACATCTCACGATCTGCGGCCAACAACCACCGACGCACTCCTTCATTTCACGCTCTACTGCACTCTCGGCACGCCACTGTGTGTAAATTTGAACAATGATTATACGAATACGCTATACGTAGCTAAATCCACCGCTTACCTCGAGTGCCGTTGGAGGAATCACGCTGCGTCGCCTCGACGATCAAGGTGAAGCCCTTCTGAAACTTCCAGTTGAATAAAAACGATCTGCGCTTAAGTGAGAACTGACCCACATAACCTTATGTGCTGTGCCTGAATTCGATTCCAGCGTAAAAAACATACCGTCCATGCCGCCGTGAAGGGAAGTTGTACTAAGGAACCGTTGACGAGAACGTCATCGACGAGTAGCAGTGTCCCGTTCCCGTAGGAGCACCTCTCGTTCAAGTCGATGCGGTGCTGGTACTGCTTCAGACACACTGTGACGAGGCATCCTCCTCGGCAAACTTCGGGTGACTTGGGCCGGAGCGACAGTACCTCGAACTCGAAAGTTCCAGAACAGTTTGCCTAGAAGGGGCATTGTTGCAAGGTTTAGGCCGTAGCGCCGTGCCTACCTCTTGTGCGGAAATCACTGCATATATGAGGCATATCGACCAAGGCCAAAGTCTCCGAACGCTCTGCGAAGCCACCATTGGCGAATCGGGGCAGATGAAAGTCGCAGGAAGCGAGACGCTAGATGCTGGCAGTAAGGTGGCCCCACCGGCTAAAACTCTAGTACGAATTAGTAAGCCAAAGAAGCTGGAACGGATATCGCGCTGAACCATGATCACGACTTTATAGCGGTGAGCTAAAGGTGAGCTAGCTCAATACGGAGTGATCCCCTCCTCGGTGCCTACGGAGAGCCATCGTGGCCACACCCCTCGTTGCATGCAGTCGATGACTAATGCGCGTTGGTTACCGGAACGCCGACTCCTTTGTTCATGCCGCACGCTGAAAACCACTGCGCGAGGCTTGTGAGCAACGGCCTGGCTCTAGAACCTACCAAGACAACAGTGCAACAAGCAATACCTGCTGTAACGCTACGTATCTGTACTGCACAGGCTAGAGGTGAAAGCATGCAAGTGAGTCAGAATTTCTTAACGATCCACCATGTCAAATGGTGTATGAAGAATGAACAACAAAAATTACGCTAACTTATGAGCCCTGCTAGATAGTCCCCAAGGATTAGCTCCATGTTAAATCAACGAAGGGTCGATCAGAAATGTGAATTTATGCTTAAATTTTCCCACGGCGGTCAATGGCAGAAAGGCATAAGCTAAGTTAGCCGTTACTTACTAAAGTCGTTGACAAGGAGACACTTCATCACGGAGAAACATTTTCTTAGCAGCCACCTCGCATGCACAGGAAAGTATGCAAGACTGGACTACCTGTGTGAGGCGCACGCTCCACAGTACTGTTTAGAGGCTTTGAACTAACCGACCGCGTTTTCGAAAATCGACCTTACGGCGGAGGGCTCACGTTTCATTTTCGAAAATAACACCTCCGGGAAAACTTTGACGGGATTCTGTAGCAGAAGCCAAAAACATGCCGCACCATGGCGTGTGAAAGCGAGCCTATGAAATGCCGCCATCTGCCTGTAGCAACAGCGAAGTGTGCCGCAAAAAGAAGTGTTATAGCGTACGAGTGACTTGCGGGCATCCCTCGGCGATCAGTGCGGCGGAATGCGAGTGAATTAGATGCGCGCAAAAACTTCTCGCGCCATGGGCTCATATCGTCCGCTGAGGGTCACAGGGAGATGTAAATTAAATGAACCCAGATATAATTCAAGTGCGCACCTTGGTTTGCCTAAGGCAAGCTTTTAATTTGGAAAGCCTCACATGAAGATCGAGTGTCCACGCGCGTCGCGCTATCAACCATGGATATCAGGGCATGGATGGCAAGCATTGTAACTGGGGATACTGCTATGGTGTGCTACCAACAAAATGAAATCAATCAAAGTTGAAGGTAATTACCGAAGTGCCGTCCCTTAGGTGACCCTTTCGTTGCGAAATGAGCATGGGCACGAAGTGAAATGAGCTTAGAAGGGCTAGTAAGGCCAGCAGACAATACGGCGGAAACTCCGCAACCGAAAATCACATTTCTCTCATACCAGCACGCAGAGCAAACGATCCTTTGTACCGGGCACATGAGCATCGCATTCAAAACGTTAAGTCGAAGTAGCACAAGCGAACTCAGGTTCGTTCAGTCTATTTTGAAAACAGTTACATGGTAATCCACGATTGACAGAGCACTAACTGAACAAGGTGAGCGGGAACAACGAATGGGCGGGTGCCGACCTAGGTCAAAAAGTTGCTGGATTGAAAGTAAGATTTGTCATTTGAAATGACCCCGCGAGAGTTGGTCAACACGCGAAAACAACAGGATGAGTACACCTCGAGAGGTAGTTGACCGAGAGAGTTAACTTCCTTATCTCTATACCGCGTTCAAATCCGTAACCTGGGGCCATGACATTGTGTAGTCAAATCGGTGCGGATTAGCGGTCGCGGATTGCCTTAGAGGGCGCTGACGGCGCTGGCCTCAAAATGACATGCCCTCGGATGTAGTGGCCCGCCATCTCTTATCATGACCTCTCGGCGGCGTGATTGACGAAAGTGCCAAAGCGTAATCCGGCTACGGCGAATGTTGGAATGCCCTCACACCGAAACCACACTTTGTCTTTGGAGGTCCAACCTTGCGAAAAAACAGTTAAGTCGTTCGGCACAGCTGGGGGTAAACCTTGAAAAAGAGAACTCCTTTCTGCAGGAGGTACTCGAAACGAATGAATAATTTGCTGCTGGAGATTGCGGCGCTCGGCAGACGAACTGCCCCGGCTGGTGAAGGCGGCTCCGAAAAGCCAAAAAAGGCCGCGCGTTCCCACCATATTTGGACAGTCGACTGACTCGCTGAAAAAAAACCTTTCTGGCGCTCCTTTTGCGACCGGCACCGGACGCAGAGTCAGTTGG
Source organism: Aphelenchus avenae (assembly GCA_020875895.1). NCBI lineage: Eukaryota > Metazoa > Nematoda > Chromadorea > Rhabditida > Aphelenchidae > Aphelenchus > Aphelenchus avenae. Next base: position 223,225 of record JNEY01000006.1, read on the forward strand.
AGTCCTTCGAAAAAGCGGCAGTGGGTCAAAGCGCAAAGGTGCAACGTGATTGTCCCCTATTCACTGCGAAGAATAGGAAAGTTGCAAAGTCCAAGGAAGGTCAGGGCCTAGCCCTTGACGCCCGAGGGACATCGGTGGAATGTCCATGTTATCATAAGGACTAAGCATCCGCCGACGAGGCACGGAAGCGTCACTTTAAACCGTTGGTTGGTGGCGCCAGCACGCTCCTGCTGTAACATGATTTAGCGGATGAGCTTAGAGATAAACCGCAAAAATTGTCTGTTCGAAATGAATCAATGCACGCTATTGTCGAACCGAGCGAGGCGGCTTGCCATTTCCCTTGGGAACTTACAAATAGCGGCCGTGGGAAACCAGCAAGATATTTAGTCCGCAACGTTTTCATCAAGGTTAATCAGCTTGGAACTTGGCCATCCCGTAGCAAATTTCAACGCACGTTAGTGAACCGGGGCTCAAGCTCGGAAATACCGTCGCCTGTTTGTACGGAACTGGGTGACACGGACGCATTGGAGAGGGTAATTTAGCCTCGGAAGTTTTGCCAAGATCCGCAGATGCGACTTGATAATCGGTGGAAGGCGCCATTGTTTGGGCGGAAGTGGCGAATGCCGACTGACGTTTTTCGGGGCAAAAAGGTGGGGGACAACGACCTTGTCAACGAGGTTTCCCTCTTCTCTGCCGCATGAGCCGAAGACCAGCTGGTAACAAAAAAGACCGTTCAACTACTCGGCCTCCGATGAATACGCGGGGACAATAATTGGACGACGACGCCGGCGAGGGTCGCCTACTGAAGATTGGATGCGCAAACAAAACTTAGAGAAAAGCATGATAAATAAGCGTGTTGACTTATAGATTTAATTCATACACTCATGTAGCAGTATGAGCAAGCACGAACGAGTGGGGAACGTCGTTACAGACACGCGAAGGCTTTGATCCGCGGCCAGTGCATAACGGAATCGACGCCCTTCGCGACAGTCGTCTTCTCGATGTTGNGGTGGAATGTCCATGTTATCATAAGGACTAAGCGTCCGCCGGCGAGTCACGGAAGCGTCACTTTAAACCGTTGGTTGGTGGCGCCAGCACGCTCCTGCTGTAACACGCTTTAGCGGCTCAGCTTAGAGATAAACCGCAAAAATTGCCTGTTCAAATTTCCCTTTCCCTTGGGAACTTACAAATAGCGGCCGTGGGAAACCAGCAAGATATTTAGTCTACGACGCTTTCAGCAAGGTTAATCAGCTTAGAACTTGGCCACCCCGTAGCAACTTTCTACTCACTTTATGAAGCGGGCCTCAAGCTCGGATATACAGTCGCGCAGGTTTGTACGGAACTGGGTGACATGGACGCATTGGAGAGGGTAATTGAGCCTCGGAAGTTTTGCCAAGCTCCGCAAATGAGACTTGATAATCGGTGGAAGGCGCCATTGTTTGGGCGGAAGTGGCGAATGTCGACTGATGTTTTTCGGGGGAAAAAAGGTGGGGGACAACGACCTTGCCAACGAGGTTTCCCTCTTCTCTGCCGCATCAGCCGAAGACCAGCTGGTAAAAAATGACCGTTCAACTACTCGACCTCCGATGAATACGCGGCGACAATAATCGGAAGACGGACGCCGGCGAGGGTCCCCTACTGAAGATTGGATTCGCAAACAAAACTTAGAGAAAAGCATGATAAATAAGCATGCTGACTGTAGATTTAATTCATACACTCGTGTAGCATAATGAGCAAGCAAGAACGCGTGGGGAACGCCGTTACAGACACGCGAAGGCTTTGATCCGCGGCCAGTGCATAACGGAATCGACGCCCTTCGCGACAGTCGTCTTCTCGATGTTGTGGGAAATTTTTTCTTGCATGCAATAGCGGCGGGCGATGGGCAGCGAAGTGCGCCAGGAACGGCCGACGCACGAGCTGTGATCATGTTCACCGACCGTCCGCTGCTCAGAAGGGCATATCTTTTGCGAGGCCGGAAATGCCGCCTTTAGCTATGCTTTGATTGAGGTGCTAATTTATTGTTTTTATCCATTTAATTTCCAAAAATTTGTGCAAACCGGCAGTGTAAAATTTCTTGTCTAGTAGGAAAACGTCTACGAAATCATTAATTTCATAAGTGGGATGAAAATTTTTATTCGTCTTTGTCCTTACCGCGATTGCAAGCTTATCGTATGCCTGCTACCTCACCCCACCAGCGTGTTCTCATCGTTTTTCAACCTGAAAGGTTGATTTATAGTCAACGCGGGTTCTCACACCGCTAACACGGAACTATGCAAAGTGGTTGTAACAGCAGCCTGATCCACTTAGGCATGACCTATACTCTGTTTGTTTTCTGGGCTTCACGGTAATGCGGCGCAATCGCTTTGTCAATGATCCATTAAGCTCAAAGATGAGGCATGCATCGTACCCGTGCTCCGATATTGGCAGCGGCTCGATTATGATTGGCGGGGGGGGGGGGGGGGGGAAGAAAAACAACAGGCCAGCGCATCCTTGGTCGTGAAGCAGAGATTCATGCGAGATAAGTCCGTGACCGATGAACTTAAGATTGCTTTTATGGAAACGTAACTTTGAGTAGATACAGCTCACAGAGCCTCTGTACGAGAGGTAGAGAGATTTGTTTAGCCTTTTTGGTTGTATAATAGTGACTCAGCGCCTGTATTGTATGTACTGTGTACAGTATTGTACTACTCAGCGGCGGTCCACAACCGCCTGTATTACTGACTCGAGCGACGGTTCGCTGAATGCTAACAAGGCATGTTGACCGACGCGCGGCTCGGCCGATGCAAAGAAAATTCAAATGAAAGTTGAACTGATCGGCAGCACAGGTGCGCCGAATGCGCATGGTTTTATGCTGCGCAACGAACGGGACTGTGTTAAGATCACAATACGTCTCAGCTCCAAGCAGACTGGTGCAGTTTCGAATCCAAATTAAAAGTTATCTAAACGGCTCATAAGAAGAGAAATCTGACGAGCTCGTGGTAAAGACTGAGCCTCAGGAATACCACCACACGTCTGCATCCGCACACAGTTGTGTACAAAACGAATCGACCGAGCGTCGCCCGAAATCTTCAAGGAAACGGTCCCTGGAGCGTGGGACTTCAATAAGGAAACTACGGTGGGTAGTCTCTTGTGTTTCGTCAGCAGCTCCCGATGGATTTCACCGACAGTCAATTAGTTTAGCCGTTGATCGCTGTCACGAATCCAAGTGCGAAATTCAAGATTGAGTTGGATCCCGAAGACGTCAAGCTGGTAAACGGTACGTACCTTGAGATACCTGAAGCGAGCAGTTTAGAACTCGGGCAGCTTTCTCCGGACCAGCTCATGGAGTACGTGAGGAATCTGCAGATTACCGCATGCATTCTCGGTGACGAAGAAGGTACATTTCGGGTACATGGTGGCAGTTTTCGTCATTGCCGCCTTCAGCAAGACAGTTCACACGTGCGAAAACCTTGAAAATGTTCGACAAGACACAATGAAGCATGGCACTCGCAGACGAACATGCCTAGCCGTCAAGCACTCTTACATCGTATACAGAGAAGGTAGCTCCAGCGTCCCCGTTTGTACAGCCCTTTCTATCATTGAACGTGTTCCTTTCAATCGTGAACTCAAATAAACATGCCTTAGCAGTTTGTTGCAAGTCAATCTTGTCGACAAGGCGTTTGTCAAAAGTCAGTGAGCGGCGATGATAAAGCGCACGTGTGCGAAAATTAGTTGACCACCAGCAACGGCTACACACCCACGGGAACTAGGTAACCAACAACGGCGTCGGTCATGGCTATGAGGCTCCAGCGCTTAGTAGTCGGATATCTTCGTCAGTTTGTCTCCAGAAGCCTTTCTTCAAGTCCGACAAGGTAAAGTTAGTGTTTAATGCTCTAAATTATACTAGCCCATGAAGATCGTAAAGAATATTCCTATGTTTCAATTTGGTTGCTTATCCGCCGAGTTTAGCAAGCATGGATGGCAAAATGGTACAACAAATATCCCAAGCGTCGAGTCGGTCTGATTTCTGAACCATGAAGATCTACAAGGAGTACTGCCCTTCTTCTCATTTCTTTTGCTCAACCATTTTGTTCTAAGGCCACGCACCCATCATGAACCCACTGGACATAGCTGCAGTCGGATTCTTGACCTCTAGACGTCCGCCTCCCGCTTTTGGAAAGAACATCGCTATGAGATACCTATGTGGACCGGTGCAAAGATCGGCAAGGAGCTCTAGACAGGGCAGGGCAAGGGCTGGATTTCGGCTCCACAGTTATGAATTTGGTCGTTTCCAAGATACCCTTTGCGCCGTTGAATATTATGTCAAAAACAAGTTCTGCCTTTGCTAAGTACCACCTACCCATTTCCTTATGTAGATGAAGGGGATCTGCGGATCGAATGCGGCCTCGCAAGTTGCTGCAGTTCTAGCGATTTGAAGTCTTTCTCCGTTCGATTGCGCCGTTAACATCGCCTAGACGGATCAGTTTGATGCATTCTTGCGATCGGTCTCTCAAGCCAATGTCGTGGTTGTACCTAAGGCCCCAACCCACAGGGGTGACTAATTCGGCGTTCAGCGCGTTGTTTTCGAGGAAGCGAATTATTAGACCTATCGTGCTTTCTTCGTGTCATCATTGTTACTTCCTTGTTTCTTCCAATAGCCATAGCAGCTGGCTGCAATGAATATCGTCGGCATCAACACGGTGCTCAGACCGCCTGCTTTAGCAGGATGGGTCTGCCTCATTAACGCACCCGTGTCTCTCGTCTTCCGTGCGCCAGTTTAAGCTGTAAGTTACAACGCAAATAGCAACGACCTGATTTTTCCTGTCTTTCGGATTCCAGCCACCTGCTAAATCAAAGTTTCATCTGAACACTATGGGCGTCACGTACAACCCTCCTGCAAAGTTGTAATAGGAAATTTTATTTATAGAGTAGTTAAGTGAAGCGCATCATAAGGTTATAGAAGCGATCTAAGTATCACAGTTAAGTGCGTGGGATACGGGAGGTGACGGGTATTTATACCGATATGTAGGCATAGCTAAGAGCGCTCGTGTCCAGGTCCTGGATGCAGCGCTAAGAGTCGTATTTTTCTCAGGAGACTTTATAAGGGATGCGTAGAAATTTTGAGCACTCATAGTAGGAACTGGCTAAGAGTAGTGAAGCGTAGGTTAAGTGGCAAATTAAGTAACACAATAACGCACAAATGAATGGAAAATCTCGAGACGGGGTGAATAAATATACGAAGACAACTTTGCACGGTCGGATGGCAATGGCAAACGGCTACGCAACAATCCTAGATTTTCAAGGTAGCACAAGCTCAACGTCGCGTAGCCGACTGCCAGTGGAATAGGCGGTAGAATGCACATAGGGTAAGGCACCAGGTTGCATTGGCGTCGGCTTGAATCTCCTGCACGAGACTTTAACTCGCGCTCTGCAGTGGACGCTTGACGACGACCTCAAATTTGCCGTCGATACTCTTCAGACGCCCGACGACGTCAGCGGGGCTCAGGTCGGCGACGTTCTCTCCGTCGATCTTCCAAATGCGGTCACCGACTCTGAGCGTTCCTTCTCGATCCGCTAGCGATCCACTGGCAATGTTTCGAATGAAAATACCATCGAGACCCATTCTCTTTGCAAGGCTTAGTCCTAAAATTCGGGTGTAAGGACTTGCTTTGTAGCGGGGATTTGGCATCGTGAAGTCGCTTACCGATAGGACATTGCAGGGACTTGTCGAGTACTGCGCGTATGGTCTTCTCCGCGTCGTCGGTATCCTCTGGCTCCGACTCGGAGGCTTCTCGTTTCAGCCGAAGTTGCACGACGTCTCCACTAGTGCGCAGTCGTTGCGTGACTTCCTCGTGATTTAAGCCGTCTAGTGACTGGCCGTTTACCTAGACAGAGAACGTCACTAAACCTTCAACACGTTACCATGCATACCGCTACGATGATATCTCCCTCCTTCACGTCGCAGGAAAGCGCAGGTTCGGCATTGACGCGCTTTATGTAGGTGCAGTGCTCTGTAGTGGCGATCTGGAAGCCTAAGCTCTGGCCGACGATGCGCCTTAGCGTCACTGTGAAGACCCTGCTGGAGTGTTTCCCATCGTCGTCCGCCTGCGTGTCCTCAATGTCGGACAGCTCGTTCGTCCAGTCAAGTTGTTGTCCATGCCTAAAAATAGTGGTTAGCCTTGTTCCCCAACTCGCGGATACCGCTGCTGGTTCTGCCTTGCCGCTGATGCAGGATGACGGCGTTGAGTTGGCGTCGTTAGGCGCTCACTGGCAAAGCTTGGCCGCTCGTCGTCTCCGTCCAGCTTGCTCTCGTCATCCGAGCCATGGAAATCGTACATTGAGCTGACGGGCAACTTGTACTCCCCACGTCGAGTCTCCCCATCGCCCTCGTCATCGCTCGATTCGGTATCCGAAGCACCATGAGCTCTGTAGTTAGCAACACTTAAGAAGTCTGCCCCGGTTCTCCGCCTACCTTGAGTTCTTGGCGATGGTAGCAATCAAATCGTCGCTGTTCAGAGTCGGAAGAGCGTCCCCGATCGCGCCAAAGTCGGAGACGGCTCTTTGTCTTTTCTGAAGCACCGTTGAAGAAGCACTTTTCTTGACGACCGGCGGTGTGCGCGACACTCGGCTAGGCCGTCGCTCGTCTTGTTGTGAGCTCGGTGTTACGATGGCGGTAGGCTTTGCAATGGGTTCACCGCCAAGAGACGCTCGTCTATCAGGTTTGGCCGTTGTCGGTACAAGTGGTTGGCCTGAATCAGTGATTTGCTTTGGTGATACTCATACTGCTTAGGTACCTTGTTCGCCAGTGAGGACTTCAGTGATCGACGGGAATCGCAGAATCTCGAGTCGAACCTCATCTGCGCACGACTTTACAAGGTTAACCGCATCATGGCGCGTCTTGTTGAAAAGACTAACGCCGTTGATGCTCAGCAGACAGTCGCCAACTTTCATGCCCTAAATACGGGGGAACTCGTCCGTGGCGCCTCCGAACACTTTTCAGCTTACTTTTTCACGTCCGGAGCCTTCATCGGCAACTGACTTGACGTAAACTCCCTTCACGCCGTTAATGACTCCGTCCACCAACGTCAAGCCTAAGCCGTACTGTGGTCTCTTCTCGAGTACGACCGAAAGTTTCTGTGCATCCGAACCGTAGCACGCCTGTATGTCGGATTCATCCACCGGGACCTTAGGATGCACGTCTAAACATGACTGTGAATAAATTACGGGCATAATGGAGGACTTACGTCCGTTGAGGTGACCGCTAGTGGCTCTTTCGTCTGGGTCTACGTCCACGTCTTTCATTGGTATTCGTTCGCGGGACAGTGTCAACTGCCACTGTCTCATCTTTAGCATGAAACGATGCTGAGTAGCTGCGAATTTCACAAGATAACCACTTCTGGAATCGAGCTTGGAAGTCCCGGAAGTTAGTTGTCACAAACTTAGTGTAATGGTCAGTGTAGAAGACGTGATCCGTGGCCACATTGTTCTCAATTGTTGCGATGAGAAAACGCTTTCTGAAATAAGCCGCTTCTTTAAGGAAATAAAATGCTAGACGCCTACCTGTCAAACTGAAGCGTTCGAACAATGTGCCACTCGTAGAGGGTCACTATTACCCTTGCACCGTTCTGCTCCCGACAAATGCCGATGCCGTGGGGCATTACGGCCACCCAATACGAATCTGCTGGCGTGAAGCGGGACCCGTTCTTCGACGGCTTCACCTTGTGCACGCGATAAAAGTGCGCACCGTAGCCAGATTCCTCCTAAAGGAAGTTATCTACTGTCTGGGGCCGCTTGCAGACGGACCTGGCACATCTCGATAAAACTTCGTTCCATGTCTCGTGCAGAGATTCCGTTGAAATGCGAGTGGAGTTCTACGATGGTGCTTTCCGTGCGAGCCGCATCGTGCTCCGGGTAGAACGACTAAATCGAACTATCCCATTATGCTGACTCTCACAGGAGTGTAACCTTGGGCAGGTAGTGCTCCAGTTGGAAGTAGTGGCTTATGTGAGGCCGCCGATCGCCGAATTCCGCTTGGACGGCCATGGCAGCAAGCTTGAACATTTTCTCCTCGGACAGCCGCAAGAAGCCATCAAGAACATCATGCCGCAGCTGGAGGTACAGTTGGTGTTGGGTAGACTCGGTGCTAAAAGCGCTTGCTATGAAGGCAAAAGAGAAAGTCGTCCCAACCGGACAAAGTCGATCTTCTTAGGGTAGTAGCGGAAGCGAAGGTGGAGGACGTAGTTGGGTCGGTTCAAGCTACTACGTCGGGCGCTCTTCCAGCCGCGAGGCGCGAACTTTTCCAGTCGTTGCTCATTTTCGAGGAATATGTACTCGGACTCTAAACTGAGTATGTGGACTGCTCAACTAAGCTAGCCTGGCTAACCTTGGTGTATAGCCAGCCCGAAGAAGTTGTGCTCGGTGAGATTGAGATGAGCGACAACTGGCTCGAAAATGTGCTCCACATGGGCATCACTGCGACAGTTAACTTCCACCTGCTGGCCGTTCAGGAAGCATACAAGCACGGAAGTGTCTTCAACGCGATGAAGGGTCATCTTCTTCTGAATTAATCAGACTTGTATTTGCAACCCAGTCGTCGGCTCACTCTTTTCAAGCTTTGCGCTCGTAGACGCGTTGGAGTCGGGGACGCTTGAGCGAACTCCGGCATTGCCATGCCCTGAAAGGTACCTTGCCGTTTGTTAAGAAGTAGTAGGTGATATCGAGAATGTGTCAAAAAATTGCTCTAAGCACCTTAGCTCCGCGCTTCGTGGAACGACGCTGAATTCGCGAAGGCTGAAGCGAGTTCTGCCGAGGCAAAAGAGGTTGTGGTGGAGGCTCCGAGACCGCTTCCTCCGGTGGCAGCGGTGCCGGCCTCTTCGATACAGCTGCGTCCTGGGATGGTCTTCTGGGTTTCAGCGCTTGTGGAATTTCGACGGGCTCCTAAACCGTGGGCAACTTCAATATATGCGTTCCTAGCAAGTGGTTTTGAAAATAATCTTACGTTCTCATCCGGCTTTGCAGATGTGCGTCGCCTGGCGGATACAACTTCGGAAGGCAGAAACTCGGGTGTGTCTAAAGCCTCTAGTTGCTGGTCTATCTTCGTCTATGCTTGCCTTCCGTTGGTTCCTTCTTGTGTTTTGGCGGTAAAATGTCGACTACCGGCTCTAGCGGTAGGTCGGGTGCTCTCGTTGGATGATGGTCCGCTTCCAGGTGTTTCACAGGCGCCAGTGCAGCGTCCGTCTCGTCTGCATTGTGTGCTGCTGGCGCAGGCAGCTCTTCGTCACTTTCGTCGAACGGATTCGTAGATTCCTCGTGGATGGGTTCGTGCGTTACGCTGGTGATCGACCGAGCAGGCTCGCGATACAGCTGAGCGCCGCCATACTCGTCACGCTCGTAGGACGACGAATCCTGCAGGCTGTCTTCATCGAAGGAACTGTCAAGTACCCGCTCCGCTTGTTTGACAATCCGAATCTGCGGTTTGACAGAACTGTTGTTATTCGTGGACGGTGGCGTTCTAATTTCGTGTCCATTACCCGGCTAAAATGATTTCCGTTTTAGTGAATCGTCGAATGAACTGAGCAAACCTCTCGCTCGTCAACGGCGTGTGATTGTTTTTCCACTCGATGTTCGGACATTACAGGAAAGCGTGCACCACCATAGTCGTCACGTTCTCGGAGCGAAGATGGAGTGACATCGGCCGGGGACGATGACGCGACGGAGGAGCACGTGGACTCACTGCGACGGTGCTTTCTCTCGAATGACGCTCTAGATGCAGATCCATTCGCAACGGGAAGCGGTTGTTGCTGCACGACTGTATGTGGTTCTGGCTCGGGTTCACCATTGACCTACAAAAGGTACTTCCAAATAGAAGCTGTCTAGTCCAGTATTTACCAGCTCTTCGATGTCGCCCATCACCTCCTGGTACATTCCGATGAGGACCTTGGGCACGTCTTCCGGTCGCTTGACGCGGTTCCGCACCATCTGAGAGAGCTTCGGCACGGACGGACGTGTGTCCACGTGTGCGACAGTCATAAGGTTGATCAGCGAGAACAGCCCGGCATCCGAGCAGTCCGGAAGGCTCGCTTCTCTCGCAACGGTACCCAGGCACCACACCAGCTGTTTCTCACCCGCACCGTCGAAGTTCTCTGTGGTGTTGTCTCGAAGTTCCGGCGGAATAAACTCTTCAGGAACAGATATTGGTGCCACTGGGCTTATCTAAATCATTCATGTCTTTCACGTCGTCCGGGTACGAAATGCAAAACATGCTAGATTTGGTTTTTACAACTTAGTTAAGCATCCAGGAATCATGTGAACTCCAGGAAGGTGGTGTCACCAAATTTTTCCCATTAGTTCACAAGGGGAAGATGCTCACGTGAGCGGCGGGAAGCAGGAAATAGTCCGCTACAGGCGTCAATAGACGACTTTAATTTTTACGGGTTTTAATCTAAAGTTTGAACGCTAACGTCTTCCATTTTTAAGCTTTTTCTCGGCTAATGCTCGTCCAGTTTTGTTCGTCCACGCTGCAAAACGCGCTGGATTAAAGTGTCGCTTAAAATCCCGGTCTTGGACACTAGATCAAAGTGTTGCGAACTCCCTGAGGGAGCTGGATCGAGCGGCTGTTCACACTGGTTCGCAATTGGGAGGGGGCCAAAAGTTGCCTTGTGAGGTCACAGAATTTTAGAACGCTACCTTAGCGCGTGCACAAAAAACCCTCACCTGCACTCTGCCCTGGAGCGTAATGAAGACGAAGTCGGGCGAGAAGACGCCTCCGCTGGTTTTAGAGAGCGCTTCGCAAGATGCCGCTAAGACGGCGAGCACCTCTTCCGCCGTAAAACCCTCATTGCGAACTTCGAAGATTTCCGATAAGCTGACCCGCTGCGCATGTTCCATCTGCGTGTTAACGAAGGTAGCACGCAAGCAAAACACCTGCAAGGCGACATTCGTCGGATTCCAAAAATGATTAATGCATCGAGCAAAAATTTCACGAGTAAAGCGCAATTTAGCAAGCGACGAAAATTTAGTGACCTCAATTATAAACAAACACGAGGGCAATTCTCCACGGGGAGGAGGGGATTATCGCGTAAATGATCGCTGGTCGCAGCACCGCATATACACTTCCGTTCCGGTGGACCGCCAATGGTCGGACTATTCGGTTGCGGTCATCAAATGTCGCTAGGATGCTTAGCGCGGCTCAATCATTGCGATGAGGTGCGCCGCGCCGCGTAACGCATTCCGTGTGAATCGAAACGCGTTCAAACAGGTGTGTTGAAGACCGCGAATTGCGAGAAAGTGATAAGAAAACCAAGCCGTGTAGACTTCCTGCAGGTACCTCAGTGCCCCACGCACGTGGTCAACGCCAGTCATGATTCACATGCGGGTAGGTGCACGCAGAGGTGTGGTTCACTGATTTTGACTTTAATTGGCACAGGAATTCATTTCACTGTAAATAGGCTCTAGCAAAGTCGATTAACCACAAGATATGACTATATCCCGCCAGGTCTTATACATGCGCTGTAGTGCCTGTAGGAGATGGGACAACAAACACGCAAAAAACTACGTTTTCTCTAGAATATTACCACGGTCAATCTGTAGCTCTATCTTTTGGGAATGCCACAAGTTACGTGAGTGCAGACGCTGCGTTTCCGTCGTCAACACAGAGGGTGAACTCCGTCGGCATTTCCTTGTGCACGAGTATAGGACACGGGTTAGGCACTAACAGCGACAAAGAGATAATCTCGAATACAGTTGCTTCTGCTTCAAATTCGATTTACGTTAGCTTTCCAACGCTTGCCACCTGCGGCTCCCAAAAAAGTTCTAGAATGCCTAATTTATGTCGTACCCTTACGGAACCTAGCTTGGACGTCCACTCGCTTGAGAAAGCATGAAAAACGTTTATGCGAACAGTAGAACCACGTACAACCGCAGGGCATCCTAGGACGGCATAATGGTTTCGCACTAGAAGTCAAGGCCGCCTGCTGTTGCGGCATACAGAGCTTTGAAAGTTCCCTGGACAGAAGTATACAACAAGGGATCGGCTTCCACGAAATTGGAAAAGGATTATATGAAACGGACGTAACAAGTGTGAAGCAGTATAACGAGGCATTGTCCAGCGGAAGGGCGAGGCGTCTAGTCGCTCTCCTCTTTTTCGCGCTTCTTTTTCTTCTCCTTCTTTTCTTTCTGAAAGCAGCCCTTTGTCAGGTATGCTCAAGGCAGATACGACGGACCTTCTCTTTCTTGTGCTTCTTGGCCTTCTTGCGCTCGCGCTCGGAGTCGGACTCGTCACTGTTGCGGTGCGCCTTCTTCTTCTTCTTTCTGAAGCGGATGATTAGACCCTGGTTACTTTGGAATAAACGTTGTTCTGCACAGATAAACCAGGTTAATAACAGAGTTTTTTTTAAACATTATGATGTAGGTAGGATGCGCTGCCACCCTAGCTAGCGCCTGTACCTCCGAGATCATGCGCATGCACAGCAGCGTAACGTTTGGTACACTCTAAAAGCTTCAGTTTAGCATTTTAAAATTCAACTTCTCAAAGCTCGGAGATCGGAATTTACAGAATGGGCCACTCATTTACTACATAGCCATGTTTTCCCTTGGTTTTGTCGGCACAGTTCGAGAAAGACTTACTTGACTTCTCGGTCGCTTCCCGCGTCGCTTGCTTCATCGCTGAAATCGTCACATTTACACAATTTTCATGGATACGTGGAATACCTGGAGCGGTGACGCTTCGAGAGCTTGCGCTCCTCCTCTTTGGACTTCCTGAGCGGAGGCGGTGAGCGTGAGGGCGTACGCTTGCGCGGATGGTGCTCATTGCGGTCTCGAGAGCGGTCCCGGTCCCTGGTGTCACGATGGTGACGATCACGGTCGCGATCACGGTCCCTGTCCCGATCCCATCGGTCGCCGCGGCGATCACGGTCGTCGTGGCGGCGTCCGCGCGGTGATGGGATGCGCTCGGATTTGTCGTTCGGGTCGAAGGCCATCGGCTGCGACTCGTAGTTCGGCTCCACCTTGCCGTACCTGCCGCCGGTGATCGACTGGTAGCGGTGCTTCCAGTCGTTGCTGATCACCTTCGCGAGCGGCGGCTCCGCGAACTTGCCAGAGCCGGACGCCTTCAGCTCCTGCATCTTCTTCTCGAGGATCGTCGACGGAATGCCGTCGGGACTGCTCTGCGCCTCGACCAGCATCGCCCACAGCTCGCCGACG
>JNEY01000006.1:236905-252083 GCA_020875895.1 Aphelenchus avenae
CGGCTTCCACGAAATTGGAAAAGGATTATATGAAACGGACGTAACAAGTGTGAAGCAGTATAACGAGGCATTGTCCAGCGGAAGGGCGAGGCGTCTAGTCGCTCTCCTCTTTTTCGCGCTTCTTTTTCTTCTCCTTCTTTTCTTTCTGAAAGCAGCCCTTTGTCAGGTATGCTCAAGGCAGATACGACGGACCTTCTCTTTCTTGTGCTTCTTGGCCTTCTTGCGCTCGCGCTCGGAGTCGGACTCGTCACTGTTGCGGTGCGCCTTCTTCTTCTTCTTTCTGAAGCGGATGATTAGACCCTGGTTACTTTGGAATAAACGTTGTTCTGCACAGATAAACCAGGTTAATAACAGAGTTTTTTTTAAACATTATGATGTAGGTAGGATGCGCTGCCACCCTAGCTAGCGCCTGTACCTCCGAGATCATGCGCATGCACAGCAGCGTAACGTTTGGTACACTCTAAAAGCTTCAGTTTAGCATTTTAAAATTCAACTTCTCAAAGCTCGGAGATCGGAATTTACAGAATGGGCCACTCATTTACTACATAGCCATGTTTTCCCTTGGTTTTGTCGGCACAGTTCGAGAAAGACTTACTTGACTTCTCGGTCGCTTCCCGCGTCGCTTGCTTCATCGCTGAAATCGTCACATTTACACAATTTTCATGGATACGTGGAATACCTGGAGCGGTGACGCTTCGAGAGCTTGCGCTCCTCCTCTTTGGACTTCCTGAGCGGAGGCGGTGAGCGTGAGGGCGTACGCTTGCGCGGATGGTGCTCATTGCGGTCTCGAGAGCGGTCCCGGTCCCTGGTGTCACGATGGTGACGATCACGGTCGCGATCACGGTCCCTGTCCCGATCCCATCGGTCGCCGCGGCGGTCACGGTCGTCGTGGCGGCGTCCGCGCGGTGATGGGATGCGCTCGGATTTGTCGTTCGGGTCGAAGGCCATCGGCTGCGACTCGTAGTTCGGCTCCACCTTGCCGTACCTGCCGCCGGTGATCGACTGGTAGCGGTGCTTCCAGTCGTTGCTGATCACCTTCGCGAGCGGCGGCTCCGCGAACTTGCCAGAGCCGGACGCCTTCAGCTCCTGCATCTTCTTCTCGAGGATCGTCGACGGAATGCCGTCGGGACTGCTCTGCGCCTCGACCAGCATCGCCCACAGCTCGCCGACGAACTCGCGTGCCCGACGCGCGTTGAGGAAGCCGGTAAGGTTAATCTGCATCACTTTCGGGTTCAAGTCTTTGCCTTCGAGGAGCGTAAACACGTACTCTATCACGACATCGTCTTCGACGCCAAGGATCTCGTTCAGCTTGCCGGTGATCCACGGCTTCACCACCTCCAGGTTAACCTTTGACATGTCAACCTGAAACGAAGGTTTAAGTTTGGAAAATGTTAGGAAGGCGTGCTAGTGCACTTCTCTGACGCAAACGCACCTTTTGATCGAGTGCCGCCTCGAATTTCATCTGCTTGAGCAGCTTCTTCTCCTTGTCGCCGAAGCGATTGTCCTGGTCCGCACTGGTGCCTCGATAGAAACCGGCATCCATGACGATGCTGAAATCGGTTGTTTGTATTACTAAGGCGGTTAACAAGACGCGGGGTTATTATAGTGTGAGAACGAAAGGGATTAGCTGTTCAAGAACACTTCGTGATGAAGCACGTGGAGCTGTACTCAGTTATGAATGCAAAAAAAATTCCAAGTCTGCGCATAATTTCTTCACTGCATGCGTCGTTCGAACTGACCGTAGCTTGTGGCACATCGCCCGTTCTGCTCAGTATCCGCGCATATTTGAACGCGGTCACGATGCATTTTACGGTGTAAAACCAGTGTGGCAACTGTCGTGGATTCATGCGAGAGAATACTTGGGGAATGTCATCCAAAATTTGTTTACCTAGCAAATAACGTGCTTTACCTGCCAACCAAGTAACCAACACGTTTTCACCCGCTAACACTATTGGCTTCAGGCTGCGGAACTGAGGTGACAGCGTTCACGACATGCATTCAAGGTGTACATAGAAGGATTCGGACTGAATATGATCCGTAAGTTCACCGGTGCCGCAACCATCTAAGCCCAGTTACTTCGCTTCTGATACCCCCTTCTAAGCGCTTCTTGCCTAATCCAATCTGATCATCCCTATAAGCTGGATCAGCTTGTCACCCGCTGCATTCTTCCGAATTCCTCAATGTCTCATTTACAGGGCTTATGGATTTGCTTTAAGGAGCCTCCCGTGCCTTCTACGACAACTACAATTTGTTGGGCTTCCTCAATGTGGCTCCACGTCGCGTGCCTTCTACTTGCGATACTTGCGCTGACCCTTCTGTTCCACGTTCTCCGCAACCCGAAACGCCTGCCCGTGACGGAGAACTCGCGATGCCTTCTCGTCATCGCACATCCCGACGACGAGGCGATGTTCTTCGGGCCCACCGTGCATCAGCTCACCGCCTCCGGTTGCAGCGTGTTCGTTCTCTGCCTCACGGCCGGCAACGCCGACGGTCTCGGCGCCACGCGGAAGAAGGAGCTCGCGAGTGCGGTCACGCACCTCGGCGTACGTCGCGAGAACCTCACCGTTCTCGACATGTCCAGCTACCAGGACGGCCAGGCGAAGTGGGAGATTGAGAAGCTCTCGAGCGTCATCCTGCACCACCTCGAGAAACTCGACATCTCCTTCGTCATAACGTTCGACGAGAAGGGCGTTAGCGGCCATCCCAACCACTCGTCGTGCTTCTTCACCCTCCAGTTTCTGTATACCAATGGGCATATTCCCGCGGGCGTTCAAGTCTTCGTGCTCGAATCGGTGCGCCTCTACCGGAAGTATATCGGCTTCCTCGATGTGTTTGCTAGTTTTAACTGGTCAAACTTCATGTTCGTATCGAGTCCGCTCCCCGTGTTCAGAGCTATGCGTTGTCACCGCTCACAACTTCTATGGTACCGCTACTTGTATATGTGCTTTAGTCGTTACGTCACCATTAACACTTTGCGGAGGATTCCCATTCACAGGTACTGCAATAAAAAGTGATACTATCCCTGCTCGACTTCATACGAAAACATGTTGTCTTGGGTAAAATTAGAGTATTACAGCTCAACCATGTGCAACCGGGCCATAGGCCCGCCGGGCCTCAAAAATTGACACATTTTGGTGGAATTTTCAATATATTTTTGGTAAATTAGTCAAAAAGTCGCTCTGACGGTGCCTGCGGCAAGCTATTTTAGGTTAAAATACTCGAATGTTGTATTGGAATTCATGATAAGGGGCCCCATTTTAGCCTATGGAAAGTACCAAAGGGGGGACCAAGGGGTTTTTCCCGTCTAGCCTATGAAGTCAAGGCCCGCCGGGCCTCAAAATTTTGCCCGCGGGCCGGGCCGGGCCTCGACTTTAAGGCCCGTTGCACATGGTTGTTACAGCTCCCTATGGCAGAGCTAGGTAACCGTGGAAGGTTCTAGGATACAACTACAATGGTCCTAGTCATGCTGTTTTTGCCAACAACTATGATGCTTCCAGCGAGTGCGAGGTTCATTGACGACCAATACTTAGAAAAAAGATTCGTAAGAAACAACCGAGACAAATGCAATGAGCGAAGAGAATCTTGGGCATCGGAATTAGCGACGTAGCGCTGAAGATCACATTTGAACCTTTGGACTCGATGGGAAAGCTGGCGGTCTCTCGTGTGGTTTGGAACGTTGGGCAAAACCCATCTCTAAGGATGGAATAAAAAATAAAACAGAGCACTGCCAGCGAAAGTGAGAAGCGAAGGGGTAATAAGGTCAGTGGTTACTGGCGCCGGTAAGACGGTAGTGGACCCGCAGGCGGAAAATCACACAACGGTAACGAAGGAACTGAATCTAGACGCGTGGCTAGCCCGGCGCATTAACTAACGAAACAACTATGGTAGAACAGGGGACTCGCCTTGAACTTCCTAAAAACGAAACAAAACTGCGGACTTAGATTTGCTTCGAGGCGGTTCGAATGTGTTAACAAGAAGTGAGTCGACGGTTAGCTACCGGGGCATCTTGCGACCACTGTGCGAGTCGACGTTGTAGGACCTCGTTTGGTCCTGGCGCTCGCGGATGTTCTCCCAGAAGGACCTGAATTCACGACGGAATGATGAAGAGTGGAGGTCGACTTACTCTCGACCGCATACGCGCGACTGGTCGCCGCTTGCGAAGCTCAGTTCCGCGTTCGGCAGGTTGCACTTGAACTCGCCGTTCTCCTTCCACGAGGCCGAGCCGTCACCGTAGACTTCCTAAAATTACGAGTAGGTGTCCATAGGACAAGAACCGTTATCAGCTACCTTCTTCCAAATGGGCACCACACGCTTGAGCTCGTCAATTAGCATCTCAGTGGCGTGAATCGCGTCCCTGCGATGCGGAGAGCTCGTCGCAATCACAACGGATTCCTCGCCAACAGCTACTTCCCTAAAACGGATTCGACGTTTCAGGGAGGTTTCAGCTGCGCGCACCCAATGCGATGGATGATCGCGACTCGCTCGATGGACGGATACTCGTTCCGCACGCGCATGCAAAGCTTCCTCAGCTCCTGATACGCCATCTGGTCGTAGGCCTCGTACTCCAGGCGCACGACGGTCTTTCCGTTAAAGGTGTCGCGAGTGGTTCCTAAAAAAGCTTGTAAATCCAAAACGCACGAAAGGAATCGTACCTATGAAGACGGAGATAGCACCGCAGCTGGGTATTCCGACGAACTTTGTTGCTTCTTGCGCGTTGATCGGATCGAACTGGATGCGCACAAGGTCGGAGAAGCAGTATCGTAGCTGCAAGCAGGCAATGTAACGCTAAGAAAGGTACATCTTATTTACGTTCTCCGCTATCTTCTCGAGTGTCGCCTCCTCGCGCCCGTCCAAAAACGTTAAGCGACCGTCGTCCCGCGCCATGGCCAGTGCATTTTCCAGGTGCACCTGGTAGGATGGCCAGACCACTTGGTCAAAGTATCTAAAGTTACCAACCGTACAATTTTCATGCCTTGATCATCAGTTCTGCCAAAGTGACTGTCGTACCCAGGTACGTCAGGCGGGTCATAGGTGCGCTTGACTCGCCGTCGTTGGCACGTGTCCTTGTCCAGCGTTATGAAGAGAACGCGGTGAATCAGCTTCAGGATCTTCGGCAGTTCTGTCAGCATGTTACCCTCGACGACCACGAAATCATGCGTCTCCGTCGCTTTCTTTAGCTCATTTAAGAAGGACTTTTCGTCGACCTACACTATCCAGACTTCTGAGGGTCGAGCGCTTCTTGCATACCGAACTTGGACTATCGTAGTCGTAGAAGAGCACAGTGGGGTCGCCTTCTTTCCAGACTCTTCGGACGCAGTCTTTGGGCAGGAAGAAGTCGTCCTGCGAGATAAGGGTCGCCGAGTTGCTGCCATCCGAGAGCTGAATGTTGGAGTTCTCTGGAGCTTGACGTAAATGTCAGCTTACCAGCTTGACTAGTTCTTTTGCGACGGTGGTCTTGCCGGCGTTTGTGCATCCGCAGATGCCTACCACCTTCGCGCGCCCGACGTGCCAGCCGTTTTCTTCCACGCACACGCTGGACGCAAAACTTTCGCCGTTCATCTTGAAGGAGGATATTGACGTCGCATCGGATCCCATGTCTAAAATCCACTTTAGGCCCCCATAGTACGGTAAATCGTTGCCGTTAGTGCAAAGCCCGCTTGTACATGCCTCGCGGAAAAGCTGGGCAGAAGGGAACATGTTTCACATCCCACGAGGCGACGGTAGGAAAAGTACTGCGCAAAAGAACACATTGGAATTTGTATCCCGCAATCCCCCTTGAAGTAGTTTGCTTTATGAGGACCATAATCCACTCATCATTACAACAGTGAATCGTGCGCAAGCGGTGAAAATCAACTCGCATTTAAAACTGTTTTTCGTTAGGCTCTAGGGCCTGGGTAAAAAAAGATCTGAACGTACCATTTTCTATTGTACACTTAAGTACCAGGGGTTCATACCACGGTCAACAGCATCACGAAACAACGGATAAAACGGTAGACAACCGCTCTATCCGTACGCGGATAACATCATCCGCAAAGCAATGGTGAAAAAGGCCAATACTCCAGTGCTGGTTGTATCACATCTATAGCTAGCACTTAACGGAGAAGGATACCATATTCCAAGGCCCAAGCAGGCTAAAAGTAGTCGCAATCAGAGTCCGCATACTGATGCATATCAGCGTACGTTCTAGGTATCTGTCAATTTCCCCTAAAACCCGCAAAATACTGCGCCAGTTGCCTCAGCCAAGACTCTAGTAAGAGAGGGACCACCAAGTGAGCGCTAAAATATAATTGGCCAACTCCACGGCAGGTCGGGATTGGAAGATTGGAGAGCGAAGGAACGAAGCGCTCGCAAAGAACGTCCTCCGAAAACCGGTAAAACACGCGTGTCGCAAGCGCACAAAGGCACTGGAGTAAGTGGCAGCGGCGCGTTTGAAGAAGGTGGAGCTTGGCGACTTGTTGACCACCGACCGTTGCGTATTGTTTTGCTGCGGCGGCTTTGTTGCAGTGGCAGCCGAACGGCACCGGGCGGTTGTAACAGAGATGTTTTCGAACTGGCGAGACCTCTAAGTCATTCTCGCTTTTGTCGTGGACACCTGCGTACAAAAGACAGGCCGTTCATGCTTAGGGTCGGGGATGCTCTACTTGGCAGGCAATGCTAGCGCGACCTCGAGGACGCAAATTACACTCTCCTGATATAAACTCGGACAAACGCATGAGCGTAGTGCAGGCTACGGGAAGAAGCGTAACGAAGCCTGCGATTCCAAGCAAGCTCCACATGTACCCGCTCGCGAAGATCAGTGACACTGGCACCCTCAGAATTACATTGGTCTGCCAAAATTTATGGATGCCACCAATTCCGAAGTTTTTTTTTGCGACGCATAGCGGCGGGAGTGATAAGGCCACGCGTGGTTTATGATCATCTCCCCGAACGGCCCTTCGGCGGCGGGCTGCACTTTTGACACAAACTTACCCAAAAGAAGTTTTATCAGCCTTCTTTTTCTGGTCTACATTTATATGCCTACTTATTAGCGGGCCGGGTGGGCCTTAGAGATATCAGAATATAGGGCCATGCATATCAAAGCCGGCCTCAAAATCTTCGAAATCTTTTCGGTGAAAGACCACACAGTACGATACTGCGGATTTCTTGGCTTTGATGCAAGGTACGCTCGTTGACAAAAATGCCTCATCAATAACGCGAACCACAAAGGCACATCCCCGCGGAAGTATTTCATAGATGAAGCCTCGCAGTTGTCAGGCCTTTAAGGGATACCAGTCTGCACATTGTGTCTGGACGCAACTGTGAAACAAACAATTGCTAACGGTTAACTTCTCGCAAATCCATTTGCAAAGTCTTGTGCAAAAATAGCAAGGACTACCGGTAGGTTCCCATTATCGGCAGCGTGATCGTCGGTAGTGGTACCGAAAAATACGACGATTAACGACAACAAGTGTTTGGATATTTGTGCAAAACGAGTGACCACATGAGGCTCACTGTGGCCTAACAGGCAATTTAGTGTGGAGTATGTACCGGGATTTAAACGTACAAACATCCTTTCGCGCGTCCTGGTGTCTAACGAAGTACATGCGGGAAAGTTCAATGGCCCAATGGCCCCTAAGTGGCATGCCAAAACAGCTAAGCTCAGAAAAGCACGCTATAACTTGTGTCGTACGCAATGCAAATGAAAACATCGAGTGTTTACGCAAAAGCGCCGGTTTGCGTGTCATGCCGCACTTTGCGGATTCGCTCCTACACGTTGTAAAGCTCTCGCGTGCCTCTTTAGGTCACTGTTGCATCACTTTTAACGGAATCAAAGAAATTTACCGCCTCGTCTTACAATCATGACACCCTTGACCCTTAGCTGACGGTTGATCTTCCAACTTCATTGCTCTTTACACTTTAGGATCAGCGTTACATTGAAGCGAACTAATTTTCGCAAAGGGACGGGGCCGTATGACATCAGTCAGCACCATATCGGTAGAGAAAAGGCATGGTAGAGGCAGCGGATGCTTCGGGCAAGAAGTGCAGTGTGGACAACTTTGTGGAAGGCAATTGGCGCCATACAGACAAGAGGAAAAAGTCAATGCAATCGGTGATGAGACATACACAATCAAAAAACGTACTCAGAAATGCGATACAAGCACCGAGACGTAGTTGTTCTTGGGATCCTTCGTCGGTGGCCTCAGCAGCTCGATGTTCTTCCAGTTGTTGCCGGTGCCCGTGCGCAGGGAGAAGGACGTGGGCTCGCCGGAATGCGACCCGGAACTCGCTATGGGATTGTGCGGCAATCGAAGCTCGACCGGAACCGCGAAGCGCACGCCCTGCGGTCCGCACATGACCAGCGGCGACATCAGCGCCTCCTTGCGGTCTCGATCCAGCGGCGGGGTCTCCGCATTCTCCTTGCACACCTTGACGAAGATCTCCTGCTCGTGGCCGTAGGGGATCGCGTTCTCCGGGATGATCAGTTCCACGCCGGATTCTGGACATGTCAGCGAGATGCCTTTCCAGTCGGCCACTCCATGTACGTGTTCGGTTACTAGCGGACCGTCGGTAGAAGCGTCTAACGTGCTTGTCCCGTTCAGTGCATCTCCGTTCTCTGAAGGTTGTCCGTTCTTTCCACCATCATCCGACCGTTGACCGTCTAAAGTACGAATCGTATTCTCGAGACGGCACTCACGATTCATCCTACCGTCGATGTATGGAGCGTCAAGTTGGAATCTATTTGCGAGACCGTCGCGTTTCGCGTTTGCATCACTAAAACGGAATGGCTTGACTAGTCGATCAAAGACGCGTTACGTTGTGGCGACTCCACTGACGCTTGTGGCCGTGTTAACAGAGCTTGCACGCGGGTTGGCCGGTGTAACGCTCAGGCTTGGATGGTTGTAAGGCGACGCACTGAACCGTGACCGGGATGCTTCTGTGTCGGACGCTGTCCCAGGGTAGTTTTCCGCTAATACCTAGACGATTGAATCGTGAAGGACGACATAGTCGAATCTTCGCTGAATCAAATGCCTTCATTAATAACATGTACCTGCTTAACGTCGTAGTAGCCCTTGGCTGGTGACGAGTTATTCCGCGCGATTTGTGGGTCCGTAACCTGCGCATTGCCTGCCGGCTCGGTGTAGGCCTGACTGTACGCGGTCCGGTAGGAATGATTATAAGGCGAATTTCGCGAGAAAGCATTGTAGAAAGAGGTATTCCTCGCAGTGCCGGCTGCTCCGTACGCGGCATGATTCGAACTGGCGTCGGACAGCGTCCGCTGCTCACCCTGCAAGGGCGATAGTGGGCCGCCGTACGTGCCGTAGTCCTGAAAGAACTACTCGTTGAAAGCGTTTTTCGCGAGTGTACTCACTCCTTTCGTAGAATCACCGTCCGACTCCAGGTTGCAGTTTTGCATAGGGAACAGCAGCATGTCCTCTATGGGCAGTGTTGTCTGCCTCTCGGGCATCCACACACGTCGGTCCTGCAGGTGGAACACCAAGGCCCTCAGCGCGTCGAACCATGCGTCCTCCTTCGACGCGTCCAGTGTAGCTAAAGAACGCACAGTTCCAGTTACATGCCTGGTTTACTCACCCGTAAGCAGGTGCGAATGGTGTTTCTTGACCTTTGACGACTGCTCCATCAATTTTCGCGCAGACAGCGTCGTCGCACCAGCCTTCGAGCGCAACTCACGAATGCGATTGCGTGAGTCGATATCGATGAGGACGACTATCGGGTGCGTACTGAGACAGCTGCAAGCGTTCCACGGAGCCAGGACTGATTATCAACACGCCTAAAACATGCGTCTTTAGCCATGGGAACAAAGGGCAGATTGGCCGTAAAATCTTTTAGCAAAGCCCTACAATGCTTGTTCGCAGCCATGATGGTGTCGATCATGGCCATCTTGACGACCTGGTCGCTATCGATGGTGCCAAAGCGTAGAGGAAAGTTGGACACGAGCAACTGTCGTGCAACGTCGGCCAGTGGTCCGAACAGCACCACTGGTCTAAACTACGCATAGTGCAAGAATAACTAGAAAGATTCAGCCTAAAATGTTTATGTAGCTGAGTGTGTCGTACCTATGGAATGCCGGTTTCTTGAGCGCAACGCGTTCATAAGCAGGGATTTCGTACTGCTCACCACTGGGACTGGCAAGGAAATCGTC
Organism: Aphelenchus avenae; assembly: GCA_020875895.1. Lineage (NCBI taxonomy): Eukaryota > Metazoa > Nematoda > Chromadorea > Rhabditida > Aphelenchidae > Aphelenchus > Aphelenchus avenae. The sequence goes on from JNEY01000006.1 coordinate 247,047, forward strand.
CTCCACGTTCGTGGTTAATGACTTCGTCCTTCGTGATTGCAGCCGCTTGCGGAAGATAGACCGCCCGAGAGTGGAGCTGTCCATTCGCGACTGCTTCGCCATAATTTGCGCTCTAAACGTCATCGTGTCTACAGACCTTGCTTGATCCCGGGGGCTTACGTCTGTCCGTTCGGAATGATGCCGTTGGCCTCGTTGCTCTTTATCTCCGTGTCGTTGGCCGAATACACCTTTGTGACCTGCCAGTAGCCAACGGTTCCTCCGTAAAGCGTGTCAGTCACATGGAAGATATCGCCCTGACTGAAGCTGAGCTCGCTTTTTGCTCGCTTCTGATATGCAAAATGGGCTCTGAACACTTCGTTTTAGCGAGTTAAGGTCGCGGACTGGTTACCTAACGTAGAAATTGTCCCCGAGCTGGCCGTTCTTCACATGGTTGTATTCTTCCAACGTATGCTCCAAGCGGATCGTAACCTCTTCACCGAGGCTAAGCAGGTACTGCACGGCTTCTTCCCTCGTGACGCCGTTCATGTTGTATCCGTTGACGGCGTGCAAACGATCGCCAACACTGAAACGAGAATCACGCATATGGCTTTCGTAACGGAAGCTTACTATAGGCCGTGTTGTGCCGCTGGTGAACTCTCTTGTACCGCAGAAACGAAAATGCCGACTTGATTGCCGCCGATAACGCGGATCCCAAGGCTTCCGCCCTGCTTTTGAAACCGTATCGTACGAATGTCCCTTATAGGCGATGGGTTACGAGGAATCCCCCGAGGCGAAGAGCACATCGACTGGGTCTGTGGCGAGGTTCGCGGTGGGAGCAGGGCACTGGCCGAGCCGCCTGGCGACCTCTGAACCTCGTAGAACCCGGTCGCACCATATCCGTTGTTCGTAGGCGACGCTGACTGAGCGTGCGGGTGCAGCTGATGTGGCTGAGGATGCGCCATGTACTGCGGCCGAACCGGGAACGGTGCCGGGTGTTGGTAGGCCTGTGGCGGGTACTGATGCTGCGGCGGAGGGTACTCGAACCATGTTCCAGTTGCGGGGTCCGAGAAGCGGGAACTGAAGCAAACCGAGTAAGTAAGCGCAAGTTCAATGGCACTAAGTCCTGAGCTTCTTCTGCGCCTGAATACGTAACCGCCAAGTGCATACCTCTTTAGGCCGGGCGAATACTCCACAGACGGCTTCCTTGTGCTAGCAATCATGTCGCTGTTCATCGAATGGCCGTAGTGTACGGGCGTTGGGCTATGTCGAGGTGTTGCGGACACGCTGCCCAGCCGTTCATACACCTGAAAGTCAGTAACAATTCCCTTTGTCCTTTGAAGGAAGCAGACGTACCGTGTTCTGGCTAGGCCATCGCGATCCGCCTCCGGTGCGTCGCACATCACGTTGGACGACTAGCGAAAGCTTCTCCCGGGAGCGTTGCAGCAGTCGAGTCGCTTCTACAAATGGAAACCCAGTTGGCTAGATTTATCTATCGGGGACATACCATCCAGCGTAACGCCGTCCAGCGACTGGCCGTTCACCTTGAGAACGATGTCACCTTCCTTCAGACCTGGGTCCTTTTCCGCGAGTTTTTCTGGAAATGGAATAGGTAGTCTCGAGCATAACGTTGTTTTGACCGTATAAAGCCGAATCCATAGCCTTGGCAGCGTACCATTTGTTATCTCCTTGATGTAGAACTTGCACCCGAGTACGATTCCAAAGTCTAAAAGCTCACTTAGCATCTAATCGGTTTAATTCGTTTCATACCTTCCTTCTTCCTTGACTTCGATAGCGTGAACTTAAGCGTCCTTTGTTCCAGCTCGATGAAGGGCACCGGAACGCGGCGCTTGACCATCTAAAGCAAGTGAACGGTAAAAGCCCTCTGGCTACTGCGCAATGCCGTACTCAAAAACACATTAACGAACCATATTGAGCTGCTGGGCGTCCTTCATAATGTTCACAGCTGTCGCATAGTCGGCGTTTTCGAGCGGTACGCCGTTCGCCGAAATAATTCGATCGTAAAGCCTGTCAATGCAGAGGAATGAGATGACAACGAAAAAGTTGGCTAACGTACTGCACGAGACCGAAGGCGGGCCCGCTTGCGATAACGTCCGAAACCACTATGCTCGGATCACCCGGAACGAGCGGGTTGTCGCGGCCGCCCGAGATCGCTATACCAAATCCGCCTGGTCCAGCCTAGACGCAAACCAAGTTGAAGGAATAAATAGAGGAAAATACGTGACGACATGAGTCAAAAGTGGAGGGGGTTGACTTGTCAGGTTGACGGGCGGATGTACAGAGGTCTGCGAGTGAAAGCTAATCAAACGATCCATACTTGAATTAGATGACAGAAAAGTTTCTCACACGCTTTTTACTTTTGACATTCAGTGCGAGTTTTGCACGTAATTACGACTTAGTCCTAACTACGGCTGCGGAGCCGCCCAACGCAAGACATCAGGCTGCCCAGGGTAGAATTACGTGCAAGTTAAAAGGACTTCCTTAAAGGAAATCACTATCTTGACAGGCAAAACCCTAGCAGGACGGAAAATACACACGTCTGGTCATGAGTCCATAACCTGGCCGAAAGCAGAAAACGGATCAAAGCGAGACTGGAAGCGGTTAAACCCACAAAGACCGTATGAGTGCGTGAGAACGGACAGCATTCCGGGAATAGCACGTAGAATTGTTTGCTACTGACACAAAAGGATCTAGGGTATCATCTCGTGAGGAAAAAGGACAATTGCGCCGCTTGTTCCGCTAGAAAAACTGAGTGGTGTCCGGCGGGCAGCAGAGCAAGGATAGCAGTCGGGAGCGGAGGGCAGTGCTTACCGTGAGGGTGACCGAGAACAGTTGCCAGTTGACGTCCGTTGTCGTCGCCTGAAACCGGGAGAGATCAGTCAATGGACAGCAGTCGCCACTCGACACGAGTCGAGTCCGGCGTCTTGCTAAGTGGCACCGACCTGCGGAACAGCCGCCACGGGCCATAGTGTAACTTGGCGGGAGGATCTCGGACGATGGGGTGTGAATCGTCTTCATCATTCTAATCCCGATCACTAGTCGCAAAACCCCTGTACGGCACCCCGAGCCCAAATAGAAGTTCAGCAGTAAGTTTAAGAAGTCGAGGACACGGTCCCTTTAGACTCTTCTGGCTTAGGCAGCCCTTTTGGTTATTCCGCACCGCCAAAACTGAATTCTTTTTCAAGGCATTTCTAGGAAGCTTTCAGTGAAATTAACGTACCATTTCGTCGCTTCCGGGCGGCATAAGAACTTCATGCGGTGCTCGTATAAGCTTAGACCTCGCGTAGCCGTTCGTGTACCGCTCTCCATTGCCTCCGTTGGACACTATGGACCCGGTCCTGGAACTGATGCTCGGCTGGTTGCTGCCACAGGGAACGATAAATTCTTCCTCGGCATGTCGCGTGTCGTGATCGCGTGTATCGTTGGAGGCCTCTGGCTGAGTTTGACCAGAACTCGGACAAGCAGTAGCGATTGACTCTCGCATTGACCACCTAGGACGATGGCACTATTAGATGATGACTGCGTCGGGCGCCCGGTCAGTACGCGATGAAGAATGTTTATGCAACGATTCCTTTTGCGGAGAATGTTTATTCGAGTTTCGCGGCTTTTTGGCAAGTTGATGAGACTACTCAGCCGCAAAAACAACGTTGTCTCGCATACAGATTGTTCTTAGGAAAAATGGCTCTACGAACGCGTAAAAAAACCGCTAAAATAAAACGTACACAAAACGCTAAAACAAAAGTGACTGGCGATATTACGCGGAAAAATGCAGATTGCGCGAAAGACGTGGCAGATGTTGTGTGCAAGCGGAGAGTGCGATGTAGCAAGCACGGCGAGGCGCTGAGGAAGAGCAGCGGAAGGAGGAGAACGAACGCTGTGCATGTACGCAGTTATACGACATGCAGCGCGCCAGCGAACGCTGGGCAGGCGGATCTGCGCAGAGGGCACACCGACGACCGGGCAAGTGACCGCCGCACGCAGTACAGGTTGGCCGGTCCACGCATCGGCGGATGACCCCGGGAGCGCGCACTTCGGCAGCACAACGCGAGGCCACCTCATACGCCTAATTGCGACAAAATGCCGCCGACGGAGGCGCCGGTTTGTCCGCCGCTTTGTTGCCGAGGTGGTCAGCCAGGAAGAATTAATCATGCATGCAAAAAGCGCGGACGATGGGAACATATAATGCAACTATTAAGAGGTTGCGAGCAGCGACGATTGAAGCACGTTTGGGCGGCGGCCGACGATTGGCCTTTAGCCTATGAAAACATCCGCTCTCCATCCTCAAAAACGGAAGACGAGAGTCAAGTTGGCGAAGCGGGAGATTTATGCGCTTCGGCTGGCGCAATTGTTGCGCCCTGGCCATCGGTCCGGGCGGCGCAGCACCGCTTGTTACCGCGAAATTCACGCATTAGGTGCCCTTGGATGGGTAAATTATGAGCCATTACCGGCATTCCTGAAGTGACCGGAAGCCGCGGCTGATTGGTAACCGGGCAGACGTGGCCAGAACCCTGGGCAATGATATAATGAGGCCACAAAACGCCCAAAAGATGCATCGAAATTCAATATGCGCGTGTAATTCCCAGCGGACGACGCGGAAGTTGGCCGAGTAACCCAAATGCCCGCAGGTCAATAGTACGTCCCTGACCGCCGGTTGTTCTCGCGAGCATCCGAAAACAAACGGATTTGCTTTTCGGGGAAAAGCCGTGCTTCCGACTCAAGATGTCACTTTCACTGATTCCGAAGGCAAACACGACGCATACGTGGTACAGTTATTCTACCGACCAGGAATCAAGGGGACTTGTGGGTTCACGTCTGCAGTATGCGTTGAGAGCAGGGTTTCCGGATTCTCAAAAAAACTTCCACCTCTACCTCCACGTCAACCCTGTGCGGGGGCCGAGATTTCGGGCCCCGGCCCCGGCCCGGCCCCGACCTCAGGCCCCGGCCCCGCCCCCAGGGGCCGGGGTACATTTTATTTACATGTTCTAGCCATGTGTACGCAATAATCAGAACAAAATCCAGTGAAATCGACGCTTTATATGC
>JNEY01000006.1:252239-267702 GCA_020875895.1 Aphelenchus avenae
AAAATAAAACGTACACAAAACGCTAAAAGCAACAGTGACTGGCGATATTACGCGGAAAAATTCAGATTGCGCGAAAGACGTGGCAGATGTTGTGTGCAAGCGGAGAGTGCGATGTAGCAAGCACGGCGAGGCGCTGAGGAAGAGTAGCGGAAGGAGGAGACGAACGCTGTGCATGTACGCAGTTATACGACATGCAGCGCGCCAGCGAACGCTGGGCAGGCGGATCTGCGCAGAGGGCACACCGACGACCGGGCAAGTGACCGCCGCACGCAGTACAGGTTGGCCGGTCCACGCATCGGCGGATGACCCCGGGAGCGCGCACTTCGGCAGCGCAACGCGAGGCCACCTCATACGCCTAATTGCGACGAAATGCCGCCGACGGAGGCGCCGGTTTGTCCGCCGCTTTGTTGCCGAGGTGGTCAGCCAGGACGAATTAATCATGCATGCAAAAAGCGCGGACGATGGGAACATATAATGCAACTATTAAGAGGTTGCGAGCAGCGACGATTAAAGCACGTTTGGGCGGCGGCCGACGATTGGCCTTTAGCCTATGAAAACATCCGCTCTCCATCCTCAAAAACGGAAGACGAGAGTCAAGTTGGCGAAGCGGGAGATTTATGCGCTTCGGCTGGCGCAATTGTTGCGCCCTGGCCATCGGTCCTGCCGGCGCAGCACCGCTTGTTACCGCAATATTCAGGCATTAGCGGCCCCTGGATGGGAAATTGTAAGCAATTACCGGCATTCCTGAAGTGACCGGAAGCCATGGCTGATTGGTAACCGGGCAGACGTGCCAGAACCATGGGCAATGATGTAATGAGGCCACAATACCCCCAAAAGATGCATCGAAATTCAATATGCGCGCGTAATTCCCAGCGGACGACGCGGAAGTTGGCCGAGTAACCCAAATGCCCGTAGGTCAATAGTACGTCCCTGACCGCCGGTTGTTCTCGCGAGCGTCCGAAAACAAACGGATTTGCTTTTGGGAAAACCCGTGCTTCCGACTTGAGATGACACTTTCACAGAGACCGAAGGCAAACACGACGCGTACGTGGTACAATACTCTACCGACCGGTAATTAGGGGGACTGGTGGCTTCACCTTTGCAGTATGCGTTGAGAGCTAGACAAGGTCTGTCATGCATTGTCGCGGATCCCGGAACCGCATCAACGTGCGTGGTCCCGATCGCAAAGGCATGTACGGTCCCGAGACATCCTTTATGCTGGGTCCTGGACCACAGGAGTCACAGGAGATGTGTGCGTAGTCCTAGACAAATTATGCCCGTAAAATGACCAAGTCTGGCATAACTAGATGGTTACGACGATCGGAACGATTACGGCGGTAGCCGATACAACACATGGTTATATGTGTTGTATCGGCTGGATCATGCACGACAAAGTGGATCATGTGCAACACTGTGCCGGGGAGGTGGGCCTGAGGTTAGCGCGCGGGCTGAGACTAGTCGGTGGCCTGGGCAGTAGACCCGCCTTAGAGCAACCTGCCTCTCATCCTTTTATCCTTTTTTATTGTATTCCCCGCTACAAGTACACATCGGTGGTAGTGGTTCTCGGCATGGCATGCTTGACTCAATGGTAGCCATACTATGTAGTTTTTTCAACAACGATTTTATTAAATTAATAAAGACGTGCAACAAGTAACATTGCGGTAACAAGGTTTTGGGTCTTGCGAGGCCTGTTTTGCATAGCGAACGCTACCGCAGGCATTGTGCAGTCTCGTCAAGTTCTTCCTTTATTTCGGTTCCGTCGGTATCCTTCTCAGCGGCGCCATTCTCCCACTCGTTGTTGCCTTGAGCAGCTCGTTTAAGAGCCTTTTCCTTGCGAGTAGTCAGCGCCTTCTGCTGCAGTTTAGACGTGTCCTGCCCGAGCATGGCGAGCACGTGGTACTTCTCCTAAAACATAATTCACTGGTGAATGAAAAAGAGTGTTGTAGTAAAGCCTTGACAAGCTAAAGCATACAAAGAATAAAATTACCTCGCGCGTGACAAACGCTGAAACGGTATGGGCCCCCATCCAGGCACAGACGGCTTTCGAGAAGTCGCCGTTGCTTACGCGGAGAACGACACTGCCAGCATCGAGGGCGTGGAATAGTGCTTTGGACTCCAGCTGTTCCAGCGGTACGTAGTGGGCTTCATCGTAACCGTTGAGAATCAGTGACGCGTCGGACACGTTCACGTCAAGGACGCGTTTGCTGATGTGTGGGACGACGTAGCGCAGCCCGTCTTGCATGAGTCGGTAGCTGCACGCGCTGACTTTGTCCACGCGGCGCAGAACGCCTACACCCGCGTTAACGACCTTGAACCGCTCGCCGTTCAGCTTTAGGAAATCGCGAAGATTGTCGTTTACGAAGTAGATGCCCTTCTTCTTCTCCGTGTTCGCAGTTCGCACTAGCAGGTTCTCGTAGGGGAAGTCCTCGGCCATGCCGTAGTGCTGTGTGAGCTCCTGCTTCAGCGCTGGCAGGTCGTCTTGGAGGAAGACGAATGGATCTTCACGGAACATCTTGCGCTTTTTCTTTGTGGGCTTTCTGAAAGTAAGAGGTTGGCAAAAAACTGGGCACGCATACGAACCTTAATGGCTGACAGTTGAGCGACGGCTCCTTCTCAAAGGGCTGCGTCTTCTTGATAATGGCGACGAAGAATCCGCCGGAGTCTTGCGAGTGCGGCAAGATTCGGAACGTCCTGTGCAGGTTCAGTTTTTCCGCATCTTCGCGCGACGGAGGGAACATCGACGGCACAATCACTCGCTTCATGTCTCCATCTACGTCGTCCATACTACTGCACACCTTCAGGTTCTTGTCGACAACCTGAGTAACTTCGGTTACGCGAAATGGTGATCTTGCAAGCGTACCCTCCATTCGTTGACCCCTGGCACGCGTATCAACTGCGGCAGCTTCTCACTGACATCCACTAGTTCCAGCCGTCCTTCGTAGGTGCGCAGCAAGTCGGCCACAACTGCCTCGTCTTCAAGCGGGTTTAGTGAGCACGTGGAATAGGCCATGAGACCGCCGACGTTCAGTAGCTAAAAAGACGACTGCCGACTCTCGTAGAATGCGGTACCCTACTTCTGCACAGCGTTTCGCCACGCTTCTTTGCACTTTGTGTAGGTTGAGGCTCTTTTGTGCATCCCATGAGCGCCAAAGTTCCGGGTTCTTGCGGAAAGTGCCGTCACCACTAAACGCTTGAGAAGTTACGATGAAGCTAAGTCCGTTTAAAAAAACAGATGATCGCCTGCAATGCAGTGCGTACCTGCAGATTACATCGCACAGTATCCGGTCGTACAAAACGGGTTTTCCGTCGGGACCGGCAATGGCTGGGATCTCCGCGGCGTCTTGGTTGATCACGACGCAGTTGGCGGTTGGCATCCGTTTGAGCGTCTGGTGCACTAACAGATAGCACCGCTAAACTCTACTGTTGTACAGGTGGGAGAATGAAACACACCTGATAGTCGACATCATTTGCAACGACGATCCCTTCTAAAACTCAGCGCAGTTGAGTCATTGAGTCACTAACGATGCCCGTCAGCACAAACCTGGGTTGGGCGACTGTTGGTGCATGAGCTCGATGATTTGCATTGTCTTGCTGCCAGGAGCAGCGCATGCGTCGAGAACTATATGCTCCGGTTTAATGTCGAGTAGTAGCGGTGGTACCATGCTCACTGCTTCTTGCCGACTTATGTTTCCCTAGAACAAACTCGCAAAGATTACGAGGGCTTGGTATTTGAGCGAAGACTGCACTTACAATTGTGGTCTCGTTGACCAGAAACTCGTGTAGGTTCGCCAGGACTGGATGGCTGCGAACGGCGGCACGAGGCATTTTTGTCTGGTAGGCATAAGGCACGAAAAGCGGTTTCGGCAAGTGCACGGACGGGTCGTCGATGTCACGAAGGTTGGCGAAAAAGCGCTCTTCCATGTATCGCACGAGAACATCGCGCTCACTAAAGTACTTGTTGTCGCAGGACCATAAATGGCGGATTCTCACGGCAAACTGAGCTGAACACGGAATGAGGAGGGCAGCTCCACCTTGAGAATCTTTTCGAACTGATCCCATTCGGCTTCCGGTATGACTCCCTGGAGCTTGTAGAACGTGAAGAGCTTCTCGTTGACTTTCTTGAACTTATTTAAGACGTAGCTTTCGTTGCGTGTCTGCTTTTTCTAAAATATTATTGAGACAGTTGGCTTTCTGACTGCCCGCTTACTGGCTTTTGGTTCGCCGCATCGGTCGGCTTCACGTCGGGAGTTGCCTCCACCTTCATATCGGTTTCTTCGTCCATCTGAATTCAGTAGAATAATGAAAAGCAGTTGATCGCAAATTTTTTATTTAGGGTTTATCAAGGCGGTTATTCTTGAAAGGAACAACACAATGCCAACCATACCTTATGGGTGTTTCGCATAATTCCCATTGTGTAACAGTGATAAGTCACCGCTGGCGGCAACGTGACGTGAACTTAGCATTTTTAGCAGACACCTTAAAATGTAGCCCTTGGATTCGTTGAATTTTATTAGCGAGTAAAACTGCCAATACGATGTTTTGTACGAATTTCTGTACGACTCATGTTCGCGAAAAACCGTGAAAGCAGAGACGTTGAAAACGTGTACCGATCCTCTAGACCGCGCGTGCGCTATTCGCACGTCCTAACTGAACCAAGACACACAGTGCAGTTTTTTAGAAGGTCATGGCCGACCTGGACGCCTACGGACCATCGAATTTCTCGCTAACATTCGTCGACAATGAGGACGATACTCTACTGCATGCCGCCGCAACGCAGGACACCAACTTCGGTCTCAGTCAGAGCTACTCGTCTCAGCTGACCCCGTTCTCACAGCCGCAGTCCGCTGCCGACGTGGAGGAGGAGCTAAACTTTCGAGAGGAAGAGGATCTTGGGGAGGACCGACTACCGGAGCATGCGTGCCGGTAAGTCTCTTCGTCTAAACATTCAAAGGCTGCATGTGCGCACCGTGCACTACCGATACGGAATGCATGTCTTCAGGTACTGCGGAATCCACGATCCAAGCGAGGTCGCCTTGTGCACGGTCTGCAACCGCTGGTTTTGCAATGGCAAGGGAAACACCGCCGGAAGTCACATGATCAACCACCTGGTTCGATCTGGCCACAAGGAAGTCGCTCTGCACAAGGACGGCCCGCTCGGCGACACGCAGCTGGAGTGCTATCACTGTGCGTCGAAGAACGTGTTCATTCTCGGCTACATCCCCGCCAAAGCGGACTCCGTTGTGGTGATCCTGTGCCGACAGCCGTGCGCTACGCAGACCTCACTGAAGAATATGAACTGGCACGCAGACGACTGGAAGCCGCTAATCCATGACCGGCAGCTGCTCTCATGGCTGGTGAAGATCCCCAGCGAACAGGAGCAACTCCGAGCTCGGCAGGTCACTGCGGCGCAGATCAACCGCCTCGAGGAGCTGTGGAAGGAGAGCCCGGACGCACAGGTGGAGGACCTCGACAAGCCGGGCATCGACAACGAGCCGGAGCCGGTACAGCTTCACTACGAGGACGCCTACCACTATCGTCGAATCTTCAATCCGCTGGTGCGCCTCGAGGCCGACTATGACAAGAAGTGCAAGGAGTCACTCACCTGCCCCGTCGGACAGGTTCGCTGGGATGTCGGGCTGAACAAGAAGGCAGTCGCTGCGTTCCACCTGCCCGAGTTCCGTGACGGAAGTAAGCAAGGCAGCAGAAAGCTTGTTAGCTTGTCCAATGCTTGCGTTTCAGACATGAAGCTGATGATTGGTGACGAGTTGCGTCTTAAGCACTGCCAGACCATTGACGGAACGGAGTGGTGCTACGAAGGACGCATTGTTAAGATACCTGACAGTAAGTCTAAATTTAGCAGTGGCATGCGTGTTTATCCGGTCTTCTTAGACCACAGTGACGAATTTCTTCTTGAAATGTTCTCGAAGGAAACCAAGGTGCCAGTGGACAAGCGCACAAACTTCATGTGCGAATTCGTCTGGAACTCGACTTCCTTCGACAGGTGGGCAGAAACGACCAAGTTGCACTAAACGACGACTTCAGGATGTACCGTGCGCTTGAGCGTCTGGAGTCTCACGAGAGATGTGTATCGCAGTACATCTACCACAAACTGATGGGACACACCATCGACGACATTCTCTTCAAGATCGTTCTTCCGCGCAAGTTCAGTGCGCCCGGACTTCCTGAGCTCAATCACAGTCAGATTAGCGCAGTAAAGTCCGTGCTACAGCGGCCTTTGTCTCTTATTCAGGTAAATCACGATTCATGTGAATCGACAGCAATTAGTTACTGGTTAAGGGGCCTCCGGGAACCGGCAAAACGGTCACGTCCGCGACGCTCGTCTACCATCTTGTGAAACAGACCGGCGGTCAGGTTCTCGTCTGCGCCCCCTCCAACATCGCTGTGGACCAGCTAGCCGAAAAAATCAACCGGACCGGTCTCAAGGTGGTTCGCTTCTGCGCCAAGGGCCGAGAGACGGTCGACAGTTCGGTTGCGTTCCTGGCTTTGCACAACCAGCTCAAGGCCGTCAGCGCCGGCGAACTTTACAAGCTGATGCGACTGAAGGTACTGCAAGAATTAGGACTATTCTTTATGCATCCTTTCTAGGAAGAAACAGGCGAGCTGTCCAGCCAAGACGAAAAGCGGTTCCTCAAGCTGAAGATCGCGAAGGAGCAGGAGCTCATCTCGAAGGCCGATGTGATCTGCTGCACTTGCATCACCGCTGCGGATGTACGCCTTGCTCATCGAGAATTCCGGTACGCTTAGATGAGCGACTAGCACGTAATTCGAGCGCACGTGTTTAGTTGCGTCCTGGTTGACGAAAGCACGCAGGCCACCGAGCCCGAGGTGATGGTGGCGGTGGTGAAGGGTGTGCGCCAGTTGGTTCTCGTCGGTGACCACTGCCAGCTGGGACCGGTGGTTATGAACAAGAAGGCTGGCAACGCGGGTTTCTCCCAGTCGCTTTTCGAACGTCTGGTCCTGCTCGGCAACCGCCCTATGCGCCTGCAAGTGCAGTACCGAATGCACCCCTCTCTATCCGCGTTCCCGAGCAACGTCTTCTACGAGGGCAGTCTTCAAAACGGTGTTACTGAAGGTATGCCGAGTGCGGGCGCGATACGGTACATTTCTCGTCTTTTAGCCGAACGCCGCCTTGTCGCAGTGGATTGGCAGTTTCCCGTGCCCGACAAGCCTATGATGTTCTGGAATTGCAATGGTCAGGAGGAGCTGAGCGCGTCAGGCACGTCCTACCTGAACCGTGCCGAAGCCCTCAACGTTGAGAAGCTGACAACTCGCCTACTTCAAGCGGGCTTCCGACCCGAGCAGATCGGCATCATAACACCGTACGAGGGCCAGCGTGCCTACGTTGTGCAGTTCATGCAGTCGCAAGGAACCCTGCACAGCAAGCTCTACCTGGACATCGAAGTTGCCAACGTGGACGCGTTTCAGGTATGCAATGCACTACTTTTGCGCGGTAGCATGGTCTTTCTTTAGGGGCGTGAAAAGGACATCATCATTGTCACCTGTGTCCGCTCGAACGAAATGGGCGGCATCGGCTTCCTTAATGACCCTCGACGCCTCAACGTTGCGCTGACTCGCGCAAAATACGGCCTCATCATCGTGGGCAACGCGAAGGTGCTGAGCCGACAGCTTCTCTGGAACCACCTGTTGGTCATGTACAAAGAGAAAAACTGCTTGGTAGAAGGACCACTCAACAACCTCAAGCCATCGCCGATCACCTTCTCCAAGCCGAAACCGCTCACCAATCAGAACAATCCGGTATGTGGATCGGCTTGCACTAGCTACTAAAACGAACGCTTCTTAGGGTGCTCGCTTCATGAACACGGCGATGTATACCATGAAGGAAATGTTCGTCGGGCCGTACATGAAGGACCGCGTTCAAGTGACGGACGTGCGGCACTTGCAGGACCCGCAAGGCATGATCTACCCGCAGACGAGCAAGATGAACATTCCTGCGCCGATACACATGTTCAGCGGATATGTGCCGCCACCACCGCCACCTCATGCGGCGATGTATGCGCAGCAGCCCGCCTACGATGGTAAGCGCATGTTACTGGGAGAAGGGGATAAGAAGCCTCTTTAGCCAGACACTCCGCGGCCTGGCCTCCGCCACCGGCGACCAACGGCTACGCTGCGAACGGCACCTCGGCGGCACAGAAGCCACGCAAGAAGCAGCGTACCACCTGGCAGCCGGTCACCGACGGCTTCAGCTCGCAGGCGTCTCAGGACGCGATGCGACCAGCGTCGCAGGGTGGCTTCAGTCAGGCGTCGCAAGGCGTTGGTGGAATGCTGTCTGACTACGGTTCGAGTCCACCCGTTGTTCCTTTATTTGATTGGCGTTTAGGCGGCAGCCAAGGCTTCGGAGACGACGCTGCTGCGCCGTTCTCGCAACCAACGTCCAGTCAGCTCAGTCAGCCGCACAACCTGGAGAGCCATTTCGAACACTCGCTGGCGCTCTCGCAGGATCCGATGACGCAGAATCCGTACGCGAGCCAGGCGTCCCAGACTGGCTACTTCAACCACTAAGGGAGGGCAGTTCGTCGACGGGAGGGCGGACGCGAACGAGGCGTACGGAGCGAGGAGAGCGGTTCGATCCAACGGCGGCTACTAGCGCTCGAGTTTCCAACATTCGAGCATGCTCGGTTGCTTTCGGTTCCTCGTCTATGAGAGGAGGAAGTGCGCATTCCTCTGAACGCGTATGCTACTGTTTCTATCGGATCGCATTCGTTCTGTACTGCTTTTTTTCTATTAAATTGTGTTCACCATTTTCCCAATAAAAGTTTACTCAGATCTTCCTTTGGTTTGTCTTTATGGGAGTCAGTTAATAAGAGCCGTGTCGGTGCACCGAGGAAAGCGCAGGAAACGAGGATACGCGTTGCAATAAAAATGCATGCTTTCTAAGTTTCCTGATAATTCGCGCTGAGCTATTTCGCAGTTTGGCAGTCCGTTAGCTTCAATCATGTTCCTGCATGAGGTTCTGAATCGTAGCTGCCCAGTGAGCGGCATTCGGTATGCCTACCACCTCCTGATGCGTCGTATGCATAGACCGATATATCCTAGAAGACCTATGGCAAGTGTGGATCCACACTTGACTGGTGCATCCGTCTGGCTGTCGAACGTAACTTCTGAACGTACCACAACTAGAACGTACTATCGGTAAACGGCTATTTTGAACTCAACTAGCGGATGGGCTGAGCTTCGCGCAGCCGGCGCCGCTATCGGATATTACTTGTATCCAACAAGGCCTTGGCTTCTTACCCGCTATGTGCATGCTCGCTATCGCATGGAAGCAGGAGTCAGATTTTGAAAATTTGATCGGTCATAACTTTTCCCTCGGCAAACGATTCGGCTGAAACTTTCTTGTTTCACATAACTTTAGAAGCTCTATCGAATGATACCAAGCGTGAGCCGATAGCGAGAACTAACTTTTTTGTTTACAGAGATAGGCCAGCGCTTTAGTGTATAAGGATGTAGGCAATAATATCACTAGACAGAAAAGTCTTTATCTTTGACTATAGTCAGCAACTGATTTTTGTTCAACAACACCGGTCAAGTATGACCGTAAAGAATATTTACAAAATACTGGTAAATTATTCGGCTCTCCTTCCAGTTTAACCGCTATTGATGGCCAAGTCTTGTCTTTTCCTCGCTGCCCCACTAAACTCGTAACTATCGTTTTCCATGGGCCTCTCGGTGATAAGTTTGCGGATGCATCTCGTTGCTTTATTCTTTAGGACAAGCGATCGTACTGTACACAGACCAGCAGAAATCTGCAAATATTTTCCTTGCCATGGTTCGACTGGGATTAGTGTTGGTCCGCGAAAAGGTGACGAATATCATCCGCCCTGCTCGATGCGAGATATTTCCTAAAGCTCGATTCCATGCGGTGCCGAGACGTTCCTACATACCGCCTGTTAACGTCCACAATATGTTTCCTACGCGAGCCGAACCACGTGTCGCAGCTCGCGTCCGGCAATGAGGTGTGATCCACTAGTGGAGACGTCTCATGTTCGTGCAAATCGTTAGCCTCGGAGGCGGTGTCGCTTATGTCGTCCGATGACGCCATTGATTCGTCGGAGCCGTCATCCTGAAGAAACACTCAGGGTAAGATGCATACTCATCCCAAAAAACCTTACCGATTCCAAAATGACATTCTGGGCGGCATCGTCGTTATTTACGCGCCCCTCGAGCAGTGCTTCGATGGCCTGCTGGACAGTACCCGTCTGGCGCAGAACTTCTTGCACGGTGGCGCGCGGCGTCTGCGGGAACATCTCGGAGATCTGGTCGACCATTGCCGAAATCTACAACCAATTCAGAAACACAGTTGCCCAGTACAAATTTACGACAGTACCTGGTCATCATTCAGCGGCTCAAAAAGGAAGTTTCTCCACCATCTGGAGAAGCGGTTATTCTGCGGCGAAATCGCCTCGACGACGAACTGAAGCGTCGGGTCGACCTCGATGCCTGCCTGATCCTCCACGCCGCCCCGTAGCGTGCTGTTCAGATTAAGCGATAGTGCCTGCCGGCAGATGGCACAGCTCGAGTCCTGCTCAAGCCAGCGCCTATAAGAAGAGGTTAGAAGTTAGTTTCTAGAATGAGCGATCCGGCTAACCGAAGACAGAGCTCGTGGAAAATGTGGCCACAAGGCAGCTTCCGGGCGCTCTTCATCGGCTCCCAGCAAATCGTGCAAGCGTCGTTCTTCTCCAGGTCCTCGTGGCTTGCCTCGGCATAACTAAAGCAGGAAAGAGGTACGGTGACGATGTAGCAAATATAGAATCACTGAACGCTACCTACCACGTGCTTATGTGATAGATGATTTTTTGGTGTTGAATGTGCTTGCGAATCTTCGACGAAATGCGGAAGTAATAGTGACGCGCTTGAACCACCAGGAATACGCAGCAGTAGGTTACCGCCAGCTGCAAACAAAATCGTGTAACAATTTGGCAAACAAATATTCTTCTCTGCGGCAAGTCAAAGTCCGTCAAAATTACTAACCTGACTAAAGAAGATCATGTGCAGGTAGTTGAGGAATTCGATGCTGTCGTGGAAGAGATCGTGGATGAGGTCCACGTAGTACGACGAGCTTGTCGTCTGCCCACGCCGGGTGGATGTGTCTACTAGCATCGATAGCTTGAAGAGCAAGTGCACGGACTGGACTAGCAGCAGGCAGCACTAAACTCGAGCTTTAGCTCTAACTCGTCGCCGACCGGTTAACTCACATCTGCCAGAAGGAAGAGTGTGTAATTCAAGCTCAGGTAAGACTTAATACTGTGTACGAAGAGCATCATTAATACAGAGCTGACTCCGGTGAGCGCGCTAGTGACGAAAAGCTTCTGACGGACCCGTTTGTTTGAGACGACATTGTAGGGCTAAAACAAAAGGTTACGATCGCTCCGGCTTTTAGCAAGACGTACGTTAGACATGCGGGAGCTCGACACCTCTAGTAGCAGCAGGCAAACGGCATGGATTGCCAGCCACGGCATCCACATGAGGATGTCCTCGATGAGGTTGTGGTGCGAGATGAAGATCAGGAAGGTGAGCTTCAGCTGCGCAAACCGCCGGAACGACTTCCGTAGCGTGGATTCCTCCTAGAGACCCACAAGACTTTACGATATTCGTTCCGAGAAACGTACTTGTGCTGAGAGNTTTCTGGATACGCATCTGGGTTATGCGGACTTCAAACCTTAGGCCATATGTAGATAGATAACGATAAAGTAAGCATTTTAGAATGGAGAACGAGCCTCACTGATGACAAATAAAATTTAAAATAATTTTTAAAATTTATTTTTTTTCCGAAAAAGTCCCTTACGAAAAATATAGCCCCTGGGGCTATATTCGAAGAAATACGGTACATCGTTTTCAAAGCGAATCTTCTGGAGGGTCGGGAGGAGGGAGAATCCTGCTGACATGCCATAGCGGGCGGTATGCACGCATGTCATAGCGTGTTAGAAGGAGACACTTCGTCAAACATGAGCCAAGGGGGTTTTAAAGGATGGACAGTCTTAAATTAGCATCAGTTTTGAAGACTTTTCTGTCTAGCAATATTGCCTACACTGAGTTCAAAATAGTCGTTTACCGATAGTACTAGCGGTTGGGAGTAGAGGATACTGCTTAAGATTTTTGGCAAAAGCCTCCCGCCTCCACGTTATGCACACATCGGACCGTGGACACGCAGGCAAGAAGCAGGTCGGATCGCCCAGGTTGTCAACCACGGATACTTTAAGAAAAGCTCTTTTGATGGTTGCATGGTATACATACATGCGATTGCGACTCGCTAACGCATTCTTCCCACAGCGGGCTAGAAGAGAGTATTTATCAGAGTGGACACTAGGGAGATTTCGTGCATGAAATCCGAAAACTCATAACTATCGTTTTCCATGGTCCTCTCAGTGATAAGTTTGCGGATGCGGCTCGTTGCTTTATTCATTAGGACAAGCGATCGTACTACACAGACCAGCAGAATTCTGCAAATATTTTCCTTGCCATGGTTCGACTGGGATTAGTGTTGGTCCGCGAACAGGTGCCGAATATCATCCGCCCTGCTCGATGCGAGATATTTCCTAAAGCTCGATTCCATGCAATGCCTAGACGTTCCTACATACCGTCTGTTAACGTCCACAATTTGCTTCCTACGCGAGCCGAACCACGAGTCGCAGCTCGCGTCCGGCAATGAGGTGTGATCCACTAGTGGAGCTGTCTCATGTTCGTGCAAATCATTCGCCTCGGAGGCGGTGTCGCTTATGTCGTCCGATGACGCCATTGACTCGTCGGAGCCGTCGTCCTGAAGAAACACTCGGTGTAAGATGCATACTCAGCCCAAAATCTCACCGATTCCAAAATGACATTCTGGGCGGCATCGTCGTTATTCACGCGCCCCTCGAGTAGTGCTTCGATGGCCTGCTGGACAGTACCCGTCTGGCGCAGAACTTCTTGCACGGTGGCGCGCGGCGTCTGCGGGAACATCTCGGAGATCTGGTCGACCATCGCCGAAATCTACAACCAATACAGAAACACAGTTGCCCAGTACAAATTTAGGGCAGTACCTGGTCATCATTCAGCGGCTCAAAAAGGAAGTTTCTCCACCAACGAGAGAAGCGGTTATTCTGCGGCGAAATCGCCTCGACGACGAACTGAAGCGTCGGGTCTACCTCGAGGCCTGCCTGATCCTCCACGCCGCCGCGTAGCGTGCTGTTCAGGTTCAGCGATAGTGCCTGCCGACAGATGGCACAGCTCGAGTCCTGCTCGAGCCAGCGCCTATAAGAAGAGGTCAGAAGTTAGTTTTTAGAATGAGCGAGCCGGCTAACCGAAGACAGAGCTCGTGGAAAATGTGGCCACAAGGCAGCTTCCGGGCGCTCTTCATCGGCTCCCAGCAAATCGTGCAAGCGTCGTTCTTCTCCAGGTCCTCATGGCTTGCCTCGGCATAACTAAAACAGAGAAGTGGTAAGGGACAGTCGCCAAAAATATACAATCACTGAACGCTACTTACCACGTGCTTATGTGATAGATGATTTTTTGGTGTTGGATGTGCTTGCGAATCTTCGACGAAATGCGGAAGTAATAGTGACGCGCTTGAACCACCAAGAAAACGCAGCAATAGGTCACCGCCAGCTGCAAACAAAATTTGCGTAATACCTTGGGCGAATAAAATATTGATTTCTGCGAAAAGTCAAATTGTAGAAGCGCCTTAAAATTACTAACCTGACTAAAGAAGATCATGTGCAGGTAGTTGAGGAACTCTATGCTGTCGTGGAAGAGATCGTGGATGAGGTCCACGTAGTACGACGAGCTTGTCGTCTGCCCACGCCGGGTGGATGTGTCTACTAGCATCGATAGCTTGAAGAGCAAGTGCACGGACTGGACAAGTAGTAGGCAGCACTAAACGCGAATTTTAGCTTTGGCTCGTCGCCGACCGGTTAACTCACATCTGCCAGAAGGAAGAGTGTGTAATTCAAGCTCAGGTAAGACTTAATACTGTGTACGAAGAGCATCATTAGTACAGAGCTGACTCCCGTGAGCGCGCTAGTGACGAAAAGCTTCTGACGGACCCGTTTGTTTGAGACGACATTGTAGGGCTAAAAGCAAAGGTTACGATCGCTCAAGCTTACAGTACGACGTACGTTAGACATGCGGGAGCTCGACACCTCCAGCAGCAGTAGGCAAACGGCATGAATTGCCAGCCACGGCATCCACATGAGTATGTCCTCGATGAGGTTGTGGTGCGAGATGAAGATCAGGAAGGTGAGCTTCAGCTGCGCAAAGCGCCGGAACGACTTTCGTAGCGTGGATTCCTCCTAGAGACCCGCAAGACTTTACGATATCTGTGCCGAGAAACGTACTTGTGCTGAGAGGCCATCGAAGAGGACGGCAACGAGCGTCTTGCCAGCGAACGTGACCAGCGCACAGCACGTGTTTAGAATGACCTTTAACGATTGTTATTGCCTTTTCATGGAGCCGCTTTTAACTTACGTAAAGCAAGATCCGGTGCCTTAGCACAAGCTCTACGAGCCCTCTCTGAATGTCTCCGTTTTCAGGTGGCGTTTCCTCAACGCTGCCCTCGGCCGACGGCTCCTCCATCTTCAGCGTCCCTTGGAATACCGGTTTAGACTGAACTCAACACATTACCGCGCGTGCCGAGCGTGGCAACTTACAACAACTGCAAAGTAGTACAAGCCACTGACGAAGAGGACACTGCTGAAGGTTAGATAATGGTTCACCGACGGCACGGGGATGCGCGGAAGAAGTGAAAAGGAATTCACAGTTACTTGTGGCATGTCGGCTACGTCTAAAACAGAGTCATACGTTACACGAATGAAAAAAAGCCGTGACGGTTGGAGAAAAAAAAGCTCTAACGGTAACAAAGAAGGCCGTGCAATTGCGAAGGTAATCGGTTTCGCCATGCATGCATGTCGTAATCAGGCACGAACAATAGCAGTGCAAAGATGGTGCGGCATAGATTTTAGTGCAGTGGGCCTAAGACAAGCGAGCAAGGGAACTTCCCTGTTGAAATGCTCTAATTTCTGGTGTCTGATTAATGTAAACAGGCGCCTTCGGCCGGGGTCGCACATGATACGTACGCATTGCCTTTTGGCCAAACGCCGCGGCCATTCCTAACGGCTCCCTGATCAGGGAGTCCGAAAATGAACTACCCAATGTTTCTCTCTGGAAGAATGCCGCGATATCCGAACGCGTCCGATGGGCTCTCAAACACTTCCAGATAAATCTTTTTTCGTTCCATTCACTTTGTGCGACTTGACCCATAGAGGGCTTTGAAATTTACAAAATTTACCGGACATAAGATGTTTGACCATTTCGCAATTTTTTGTATGTCAATTCAAATAAGGCTTCCTTCCAGACCCGTAACGAGGATGAACTTCAATCCGAATTTCGAGCAGATCGGCAACGCGTTCGTCGCGCACTACTACAGCAAGTTCGACGTTCAAGACGC
>JNEY01000006.1:269974-302632 GCA_020875895.1 Aphelenchus avenae
CAGAACAGAACTGGCCATATGACGGGACTCACCCTTAATGCGGGATGATAGAGGTATCTCAGCGGGTTGGCGCGCAGGAGCTCCTCCTCTTCGCGAAGTCGCTGTTCTTCCTGCCGACGCTGCGACGCGAGACGTGCTGCATCTTCTCTTCGCAGATGGACGCCGTGTTCTTCCAACTCGTCGAGATTCGGCAAGGAACCCCGGTCACCTTCACGATGCTCTCGACGAAGGAAATCAGCGGCACTCCCGGCGGCTTGTCGATCTCGTGACGATGCTAGCGTGCTGCGTCGGTTCAGGTTCTAAAGGCAAGTAAGAATACGAGTAGTGGCAAAGCGCAATCTTACGGATGCGTCTCCGACCACTTCCGACTGCCGCGTGAGTGACGGTCGGTTGCGTCTGAGCCTCGCCTCGGCGTTCGGTCGGTTGATCACGTACTGGTCGAAGTGGTCGTCGCTGAGAGACATCATAGAGCTCCCTTCGGGATTGTTGCGTAGAATGTGCGACAGACGGGGCGAAGCACCGTAGTCAGCTTCGGCCGCTGATGTTGAGGCCAGATGCTGTCTTGAGCCGCCGGGTCCCACATTGTTGCCCATGAGACGGCCGTCGGGCATCAGGTGTGACTTATTCTAAACGTCGGGCTAGTCAACGGCCCTGAGACACGCATAGTTTGTGCTAGATGCTAGCCGGTAATGCCGCCGCCTCCAGAAATTGGGAACCATGAAGGTGAGGAAGTGAGGGAGCGGACCCTGATATTGCCCATTATAAGCCCTGTGTAAAAGTGATGAAGGGGAAGGAGGGGCTTAAAAAGTGCCCGATCATGATGACACAATTTCTGTACGCTCCTTGCGGGCAGAAGACCTAATGCGCTTGTTGTACCTACCGGCAGTTGATGATCTGCTGTCGCTTGCTGATGAGCTGTCGACTGTTGGTATAACTGCGGATTTGCATGCACACCTTCTGCAATGTGGTATGAGCTGCCGGGTGCGGTGCTGTGCAGCGAATGCTCAGAAGCACTGGCTCGATTGCTCTAAATGGAAAAGCATGCTATGAAACCCCTTAATTTTGACCCTTGGTCAAATTCAAATGCTCTCATTTGTGACCAGTGAGGAGGGCAACATAGCGTTACTTACGTGAGCCTCCGTCGGCTGCTGGTAGCCATACTGACCCGCCTGACTGTATTGCTGGGCCATGGCGGCGTGCTCCATGCCTTGGCTGTCGTAAGCATGCGAAGGGCCAGGCACACCGTCCAGTTGATGATGCGGCTCCGCGATACGGTTTGGCGTTTGCTGCGGCGCATAGAATTGGCCATGTTGAGGTTGAATCCTCTGCGACGCGAGGTACTGCTGCGAGGGCTCGACGTAGTGTTGCTGCGTGACGGGCGTTACCCCTCTACTGTGATGCTGAACGGCACTGGTGGTGGACTCGAAAGACACGTGGTTTGCATAGGCGTGATTGTGAAGGACTCGATTGCGGCTCTGTCGCTGGATCTCGATCCCGGGTTGTCGGAATCCGGGGTCAAATTGCGCCGCGTGGATTCTCGCAGTGTCCGCGTCGTCCTGAGCACGCGCAGCGACCTCCTGCGCCATTTCGGACCGTTCGTGGGCAGTCATTGTTCGGGATTCCGCGATGTCGACACGAGCAGCGGCTAGAACAAACGGATAAAGCATGTGAAGGAAGGCCATAAGGAATGTCACTAATCAGCAGCATACCCATTTCAGCTGCTCTCCTAGCGGCCTCTACGCTGGCTTCAATCCTCTCACGCAGCTTGGACGAGCGAACGAACATGAGGCCTCTTCTCCGAGTAGAACACACCAACACGTTATTCTTGTATCGTCCTTCCTCTTTCCTGAAATATCTGGCATTACAAGACGTGGTCAGGAGAGTACTTAGGAAGGCAGTTTGAGCAACTTACGTTCCATCCGTGAAGGAGGTGATGCCGTATCCGTGCTTCTTGTTGTTAAGCCATTCACCGGCATATTTCAAACCATCGGAGCGTTCACAGATTCCGTAACCGGAGCGCTTGTCGTTCTTCCACTCGCCCTTGTAGCTCTCAGTGACGCTCGGTTCGATGCGCTCTTCTGCCGGGGCGACGCGTGAGCCGAGGTCGCTGACGTTCCGGTGGTGCTCCGAGTCGTCGGAGGTGCAGCTCATCGTACTGCCGCTCGAACGCAAGCTTCCTAAAATGCACACAATAGGGGCTGAACGTCTAAATAACTCAGCAAGTCCTTATTCTGAGCACGAAAATCAAACCTGTCATCGAAGTAACCCGCTGGTGAATGTCACCGGTGGAGTGCTGCTTTTTGATGCGCAGGTTGCTCAATATGCTTCGCTTGACAGCTAGAGATCGTTCGGACAAAGAGCGACGCCGTTTTGCTGGGGCATCACTGCGAGCTCGCAACACGAACCCTCCTCGCAGCTCACTATCGTCCTCTTCTAAAAACGCATTTTCATTCGATACAGCTGGTTAGAGACGTACCTTCTTGGGATTTGTTCTTGCTGCCCGTTGGCCCGTTTCCGATTTCCTCGTCGCCATACTCGGATCGTAGGCTTGTCAGCGAGGCGTTCGTGTGTGACCTTGAGCGATGTTTCGCGGCAGTCCCATATGCGGCACTGATCCGGATGCCGTAGCCGTGTCGCATGCCACGCAGCCATTGACCCTTGTACGTCCCTAAATAAAGGCTTCACTGTTTAGCGGTGAAATTGGCGATGAAGCTAACGGCATGTCGCATTCTAGAGGAGGTCTCACCTCCATCAACGTAGGTCTCTGTGCCATAACCGTCGTGCAGACCGGCGGACCAGGTGCCCATGTAGTTGGCTTGCGAGTGCAATGATAGGCGTTGTCCGTAGCGGCCTTTCAGCCCCTGCGTCCACTCTCCCTGGTAGACCCATCGACCTCGCGTTTCGACGCCCAAACCGTGTCGCTTGCCGTTCTGCCATTGGCCCTTGTAGGTGTTGCCGGACGGCCAGGTGTAGACGCCCGAAACCTGGAAAGTGCTGAAGGTAGTACCGATTTATGAAGGTTGCGTAATGAAGAAATGGGACGCATATTATGTCTAACTGGGAAAAATTTCTGTGCCTGGAACTAGCGTCCCTTGGGGTAAAACTGAACCTAACAGCCGCTTCATCGGCATTTTGCTGCTTGCACCGTACGTACATCAAGGAACATGTGTAAAACTTAATTGTTGTTGCGATTAGTGTCCTGTCACAAATACTTCAATGTAATTAGTAACTTAGTGTCGCACCTAGTTTAGTCGGCCGGATTTGATGTTTCGCGATGCATGCCCATACCGTGCAGGAGCACGATTCTTAGGTTGCGGGACGCTGCCGTGCGAGCTGCAACCTTACAAACATTTTGTTTGGCTTGTGTAATGACACGTTCGCAAATTCGCAGCCGTCGAGCTGCCCTGGTCTGCATTTTTGGCCGCGTCTCCGGTGCGGCGGCGGCTCGCTTCCGGTGGTTGACTCTTGGTCCCCGTCCGGGCGCCGCAACCGGTGGCGAATGACAGTCAGTACGGGGCGTCCGTCCGTGGAGGCGAGTCGCGGGAGCATCAACCTGCTCGTCATGTAGCCGGCGCTGGGGAAGCAGGAATTCCGCACCAATCTTCAACCTTTCCCTCCTCGAGCAGCTCGTCATTGCTCGGCTGGTGGGAGCGACCGGGCGCCGTGGGCTTCCTCAATCCGGATGAGCCCTGGGACCACCCCCACGTAGGGCCCCTGCTATCGATTGATAGTGCCCTTCCGTACAGATCCATCCCTCCCGCCGCAGGTCAAATTCCTGAAGTGAGAACGGCCGAGAGGGAGTAGACGGACGGGAATGTGGCCAGATAGCCGCCAAGTGGCGGTTTCGCACCGAGATTAATGATTCAGCAGCACGCGTTCTAATCATATTAAGGGCTTTCCGCGTGCCTCTCATAAGCCAGAAAGTTTCCGCGGCACTCGATCGACACAATCCTTGACCCTTCTGACCTTGCAATAAGTGAAGGTGATATCCTTGTAGATCAGGATCGGACATTGAAGACATCCGCTTTATCAAGCTGGATTGCCCAGTCTGATCAGTACGCCAGGGGATGCTGAATGAACCCACTTGACCAATGGGCGTAATTGGGGAGTCAATTTGTCGTGCCGACATTGCCGACATTATGGCTGTCGTGAGGGAACCGACTGCCCGTGAGCTACATCCTTGTCAGCAGGGCAGTAGAAAAAAAGGCTGATCATGCAGCTTTTGCATTAACATTTAGGCGGCGGCAGGTGTGCTTTCCCCATAGTACGGACACACTTAATTTGTTCTAGTTGAGCCGCGTAAAGCCACAGCTTATGAAGCCCCTCATGCGTGCTACTCTACCTGCACTGTTTTTTAAACCAACGGCGCTATACACATTTTTGACGCTCAAACCATGCACAAATCTCAGTGCACTGGTTACCACAAGTACCTGCGCGCAGTTCCGCTACACACAGTCAGGTAGCAGCGGCAGGACCGCGTTTAAGCACTTGTCTCTGCCCATTCACGTCCGAAGACCACTCTTTCTAATGAGTTGGCAAACAGATTTCCGCGCACGCCGCTGCGATCATGCTCACTTAAAAGCTTTCGGAGTGAAACGCGTCTGAGATCAGCGCGCTTGTCGTAAGACTGGCCAGAGGAACATAGCGCTAGCCGAGGAAATGACGCGAACGTCTTGATTTTTCGTTAAAGAAGTTATGAAAGCAAAGATATTAAAGCGACCGGACACCGGACAAACGATGCAGAGAGCAATACGAGTAGTTTTTTGGTATGAAGCAGTCTCTCAATTTGGCGCAGTTACAACGTCCCGGCCAAAGTGGGGCTTCTACCGTGGGTCAATGCGGAAGCATCATACCTCGAAGCCGTAGTGCCAGGCGCCGGCATACTCGCCCTTGCTCTGAGGACCGGTACAGACGCCGTGACCGTGCGCCTTGCCCTCCTCCCAGCTGCCGACGTACGTCCCGCCGTCGTCAAAGTCGAACCGGCCGCCGTTCATAACGACGGCCGACGCTGGAGACGCCTCGCAGCCTCAAGTGTAGAAGTGATGATGTCGTCGTAGGCCGTCGTGAATATTAACGGGCAGTGGACGCGTAAAAGTCGCGGAAATACGCCACGGATGTGTGTAATGGTGACCGACGTGCTGAAAATCACTAGCTATGTGTTGCACGATATGATACCGATTTCTAGCATGCTTACGGGCGCGATGCAACATTGCACGCGGCACGAATGCCTTACGGCTCGCGATCAGATAAGGAAGCGCGTTGACGGCGTGGGATTACTCGTAATGGGCCTCGATTTGAGAAGTCCCCAATTTCACTCATTTGTTCCAGAGGAGGCCGAGCCGAGAGAGGCAAAAATCCAAGTTTTGAAGGAGGGCGGTAGAGCCACCGCAGAGGGCGACGCAAAGACGAAGATGCTGTTGGTTGGCTTGTAGACAAAGGCAGGCCTCGCGAGCCAGCTAGCGAGCGGGGCTGTCCGCCGTCGCCGACCGCATCACAGCGCTCTCGCACTTGTCCTATGCTGCTGGATGTCTGTTAGCTAGCTGCGTGCTAGCCGGCTATGCCTCTCCACCGCTCTCCACGAGGGTAACCGAGACGCGGTGAGAGTGCGCTGCGACAAACGCCGAAAAGCTGTCGAGAGTCTCGACCACGCTGCGGCGCGAAAAGCGCGTTTGACGCAAAGATTGCGGCGCGCCGACGGAGACGGGCCGACGACAAAGCCGCCGGCGGCTGGCCCATATCACGTCCATTCCAGCCAGCGGCTGCCGGCCGCTTGCAGTAAGCGAAATCCGCGGCTGGCGAGATACGCGGCGACGACTCACCGGTGGGGTGTCGCGAGACACGCTAGCGTGGCCGAGAGTGCGCGGACGCACTTCCCGCTAGATTACTTCTTCCTAACTCCTTCGTCTCGTGCGAAAAGTGTAGGTGGTGTCAGGAGTGCGCGTCCTGGATCGGTCCGCCGACTTCTATACCAGAAGCGTCCGGCCAGGGTGCAACTATAGCCGGTCCGTCGGTCGCTGCTGCAGGCTTCCGCCTCGTTCGGCATCCGTGCGCGCAAAGTACGCGCACCTTTGCGGCGAAACGCCGCCGCTAATCGATCCCATGAAGCTGCCGACGAGCGCGTTGCAGGCCCGCGCAGGCTCGACTGTAATACTTGCAGAGCGACGATACGCTGACACATTTGAATTTTAATGAAAAACTGGACTCCATGACGACAATGAGAGTCGTCGGAATCTTCAGTAGAGGCCACTTGGAGCAGCATACAAACGGCATGGGCCACGAATCTTGTCAAGCCTCACTCATACCGGCATAATGTGACACGAGGACTAAGCATTATTGTGTCCGTGCCCGTCGTCAAATAATTTTGTAAGCTTGCCTCATGTTCCTCATACTTTTCGGGATACCTTTCAGCACTGGCATTTGGCCCCATACGGTTCAAACATTAAGCCGATACATCCTTTTATGCCAATTTGCGTGCGCTCATTGGGGAGTTTTTGTTACAGTTACGGTCCTCTCTGCCGCAGAACTTTTTTCTAGTTTTAGCAATAGCTTCGCAGTTAGCTTTTTAAAAGTGAGGAATGGTACGAAAAGGCTACATGCAACATTTTATTGGCGGCAATACTTTACCGAAAAACAGCGGAAGAAAAACCAACAACGCCGTGAATAATTAAACACTGGGGTCATCAGCAGTCGTGCCGAACTAGGCCCTCACGGGGGTGATCGTCGTTCCACGGCGGATGGTGCCCCAGCCGATGAGGCGCCAGTGCTTCTCGATACGACGACTGAGCGCGATTTTTTCGTTGACCTCCGTGCAGATGGGGTCCGTAAGGGTGATCTTTGCGGCATCACCTAGAGCAGGCGCATACAACCGGGCACCCTAAACGTTAAGATACCCTTGACGGCCGTGACGCGACCACCCGTTGAGAGTGACCCGATGTTCACCATCAGGACCTCGCCCTTGCTCAGCTTCTGCACCTTGGCTGCCTTCTTGCCACCCTCCGTACGGACGCCGAGCAACCGTCGCAGCAGGAAGTAGCCGATTTCGATCTCAGTGAAAATGTCGGGAAGCGTTCCCACGGCTCCGAGAATGTGACCCACCAAGCGGTCACCCCTGCAGAGAGTGGGGTCGATCTTCGTGCCGACGCCAATCAGACCTCCCGGCACGGCGTACTGCAGCTGGTTCTGCTCGGCGAAGAGAGACACGATCCTAAGCATTCTCATCAACTGCGTGTCGAGAAAAAAAACTGCTTACTTGGAATAAATCGGGCGACACTGAACGCGACCATCGGACGTCTTGCTGACGATGCCCGGACGAACCTCGATCTCCTGACCGACTCGCAAGATTCCTAACATACCTAGCATCACAAACAAACTGTTCCTCCACTTACCTTTGAGGATGGAACCGCCGGCAACGCCACCCTTGAGGCTTTCCACCTCCGAGCCGGGTTTGTTAACGTCGAAAGAGCGAATGACGATGAGGCGCGCGTCGGACGTGAAGTCACGAATCGGAACGGGCACTTTCTTGCATAGATACTCGCATACCACCTAAGCCCACCGATGCACTATGTATGCTTGCAGGTGCCTTACATCCACGTTGTACTTGAGCTGAGCCGAGATTGGAATGATGGGCGCGGAATCCGCCACAGTTCCCTGGACGAAGTTTTTGATCTGCTCATGCTGCTCCTTCGCCTGCGTCTCCTTGATCAGGTCGATCTTGTTCTGCAGGATGAGCAGGTTCTTCAGCTGCATGATCTCCACCGCGGCCAAGTGCTCGGAGGTCTGCGGCTGCGGGCACGGCTCGTTGGCGGCAACGAGCAGCAGTGCTGCGTCCATGACAGCGGCACCGTTCAACATGGTAGCCATGAGAATGTCGTGCCCCGGGCAGTCGACGAAGGACACGTGACGCACGCAGACGAACTCGCCTTCACAGCCGGCGCGAGTGCAAGGGAAGCGGTCGACGGTGCCCGAGCCTCGAGCGCTAAAGCATTTCAGTCACGTTGGCGAATGTTCATCGAGCGCTAGTACCAGTAGCATCCAGGTCGTGGGCATTCTGCGTTGGAGCAACGGTAGAGCTTGGCGTTGGCATAGCCAAGCTTGATCGTGATGTTTCGCTCGAGTTCGTTCTTAAACTTGACCGTGTGCACGCCGGATATCGCTTTGACCAAGGTGGACTTTCCGTGAGCTACGTGTCCGATAGTGCCGATGTTGATCGTGGCTTGTCGACTGATCACCTAGACTGACACTTATAATTTCAATGATCAGAATTGCCGGAAAAAATACCTCCTCGGTAAGAGGATTCAGTTTTGCGGCATCCAACTTCTCGAGATCCTGTTTTGCCAAGTGGTCGTCTTTCTTCGGTAGCTCATCGATTTCTAAAAGAACATACTACCTAGGTTGGTGAAAGGATTTTTCTGAAAGCGTACCTGCACTCATTGTCGTTTAGTCGTGATAGCAGCGGAGTGCTGAGTTAAGAGCCTAGGTAGTTAGAGTGATGCAACGGCTGTGAAATGCACTTAGGGCTCCTGCATAATCGTCGCGAATTGGATTCTTCGCTTGGCAAAGTGTCGAGTACTCGGGGACAAAAAGTTAGCTAACAGTGTTTGAGTAACAAAACACGGCGCTAAGAGGAAAAATTCCAGGAGTTCAAGACGATAGCCTATGCCAAGCGACTGAGCTGTATCGCGGCCACATAATGAGAGATGCACTGCAGGCGCTATATCCACCTGGAGGGACGACGGATGGTCCGAACGCGGCAAAGCACTGATGCCGCTCTGCGTGCCAACGAACGCTCAGTAACGCTTGAGGACAACGCCATTCTGCGGGTGGACGTCAGTCAGTTAGCGGCCAATCGACCGGTGGAGGATTTCTTCTCGTCAGCAAAGTGCCTTTCGTCCAATGCGCACCTCTTCGGAGTGTTTGACGGGCACGCTGGGGCAGCCTGCAGTCGTCATACGTAAGCCAGCTTTCCCAGTAACGTCCCGTAGTATAACGCAAAGTATGGGCAAGGTCTTTAGATCCACGCGGCTTTACGATTACATCTCAGCAGCGGTCCTGGACAAGCACACAGTCGCGGAAATCCCTCTCTCCGAGAGATTGCAGTGGATATTTTCGAGTGCTGATCTGCGGTTGCCAGCTGATATCAACGAGCAGCACGAAAAGAACGTGACGCACTTTTATGACAGGTATTTGCCCTTTGGTATCTTGAGGATCTTACGCCACGCCTTCAGGTTTAAACGTGACTCCGAGCTGAGGACGGTGCGCAAGGCGATGCAAGCGGCGTTCGTCGCACTAGACGACGACTTCTGCAGGGGAGCGTTGCCGGACAATCGCGGTCAGGTCTGTCGGTTGGTTGCGTCTGTGTTACCAGTCATAATTGGACATTTCAGGATCAGCGCCAATGTGGCCGCTTCAGGGTCGTGTGCCATAGTTGCCCACTTGCGGCGGAGTCATTTGGTAAGATTGTAATGTTGTGAGGACGCGCAACAAACTTTCCTACTTTTTAGCATGTGGCCAACATTGGTGACAGTTCCGCTGTGCTCGGCGTGTGCCATAGCAACAATGTAATAGTGCCCCGCTCGCTTTCCAGGGCGCATACGGTCGAGAACTTGGATGAAGTTAATCGGATCCGAAAGGGGCATCCGATTAGTGAAAGTGCAACGGTGCTTAAGGGTAAGCTTCTTCAAAACTATGACCACGAGCAAGATATATTATTCACGAGTGTGATTGCGCTCTTCGCGCGCGCACTTCGCTCAGTACATGTCGACTGATGAACAAATAGGAATGGTCAAGCTGACCAGGTCCACCCGGTCCGGTCCAGCTGGTCCGCGTGGTCAGGGACCAGATCTGGCCTCAGATCCGAACTCGGCGTACTCGAGAACCCCCAAGGGCAAGAGATCATGGCTCGGAACCGCCAGTAACTCTCCGACTCTGCTACCAGGTCCACCCGGTCCAGTCCAGCTGGTCCGCCCGGTCCGGGACCAGATCTGACCCCGGATTCGGGCTCAGCGACACCGAAAACCCCCGAGGGCCCAAAATCTCGGCCCAGAACGCACGGGAAAGCCTAGAACTGAAGAGCGTGACAGACGGACAAACAACCCGCTCTCGATTATTATATAGGATGGCGTACTGAACGAAGGGAATGAGGTATACATTCCTAAACGTTTAGGTGGTCGATTACTGGGAGAGTTGTACCCACTGCGCGCGTTCGGCGACGTCCGCTACAAATGGCCTATGAATCTCCAGCGGGTGGTGTTAGAACCCTTGGGCGTACCGCCTCCTAGCCATCTACACACGCCGCCATACCTCACCGCATTGCCGGAGGTCTTCTACCACAAGCTGACGCCCAACGACAAGTTTTTGGTGCTAGCGAGCGACGGTCTTTGGGAGTGGTAGGAAATGATCATTCTCCATTACAGTATTGAAACGAGCGGTTCTTAGGCTTGACCCGGATACCGTCGTGCGCCTTGTCAACGATCATACGCTTGGAGCGCAGACGCTCAGTCTATATCAGCCTCAAACGGGTCAAACGCTCGGCGAAGTAAGCATGCACGTGCGAGGTTCACTCAACAGCGCACGCTTTAGGTGTACAACGACTTGGCGCAGCGAAAACTCGGTGAGTCGAAGAAGCCGCTTGACGAGAATAGCGCCACCCATCTGATTCGAAACGCCCTCGGCGGCTGCTCCGGTGGAACGGATCTCACGCTGCAGTACGCTCGGCTGCAAGAGAGCCTCCAGCTGCCTCCCGGCATGGCTCGGCACTACCGAGATGACATCACCGTCATCGTTGTACACTTCAACGAGCAGTTTCTTAGGAATCATTCAGCGTTCGATGATAAGTGTGGCTTCTAATGAACGCCTAATAAAGAGCTAGATAGCGCTACAAATAGAGTCCGCGTCAGAATAATTTAGCGTTTAGCCATGATTGCGTTGGTACGGAGCATTTGGAAGCCGTGCCAAAACCTCTGCATAAAGTAGCTCTCCGTTAAGGTCGCAAATTCTTAAAAAAGTTCCTCGATGCAGAATTTTTACGAGAGAGGCACTATCCCCGTTTAGGACCTTTCCGCCTACTTTCTGCCTCTCGAGAGTCTTCAGGGCCATGGGCAGGTTGAGTCGGAGGTCGCCAAATTTCTCGCCTAACTCGGCATTAGATATTTCATATTTCTCGAGCATGCATGTACAAATTAGTGCCAGCATATTTTATTGTTGAGAGTTGTATTTAATGAGCCTTTCAGCTTCACCAAACGGGCAGTTTTGTGACGCTTTTATTTTTACGCGAAAATGCCAATAGCCAACATCATACAAATAAAACATGATACAAAGGTTAGACGACAAAAAAATGGAATGAGCACCTGTAACGGGAGGAGTGCTTAAATTAGCGCATAGGTTGCTGGTGTTGTGGATATCCAGGTGGCACGTGACCCATGCCCGGATGGTAGGCATGCGGAAACGGCGGCTGTGCCATTCCCGGCTGGTACATGTGCTGCTGCGGCGGTACGTTCTGATCGTAGCCGAAGTGCGGCGGCTGCTGCTGTGGAGGCGGTGGCTGAGCCATCACTGGTTGCGGATGCCCGTTTACCATGGGCGGAGTTGGGTTCTGCTGCTGAGGGTAGGTCGCCTGTTGCAGTGGAGGACCAGGCGGTCTTTGCTGAGACACCGACGTGCTTGGAAGCGACGAAGGAGGCTGATATCGCTGCGCAGCACTCTGCGGCACTTCGGCCATCTGAGCAACGGGTTGTGAAGTCGGCGGGTTGACCTGTGCATTCGCATTCTAAGGTCGTCGTGTAAGCGTACCGATGATGCTGCTGGGAATCCTACCTCCATCTGCAGCTGAGCTGCCAGCGATGGCTCCGCGCGTCCCGCGAGGTACATGAGATTCTTGTGTAAGAGTTCCTAAATAAAGTGTCCCGGTTACAGGAGGCTTCGTGCGCATCGCACCTGATATTTAGTCGCGTCTTCGATGCGACCCATCCGCTGGTATTCCGCAATGGTGTCGATTAGCTGTCCGTTCTCTTTCAACATTTTCTGTATGGTAGCCTGGTCAAAGGCGGCACCGGCATGCGCTTCGGCAATGTGTATCAACGACATTGTGCCTATCGACATGCAAAAGTCATTACGCAGTCTGAGTAACTTTCAAAGAAACTCGGCTAAGAACCGTGTATTTCGCAGGGTGGGATAGAGTTCACACAAAACTTTATTGACCAGTATTCGAATACATCCCAATGGCTCTACAGGCCCGCATACTACGATTTTCTCGCTTATTTGGTTCCTACACGGGTGCGCTTGTTCCAGTGGAAGTTAACGCCGTAGCTTTTCGCTTCGATTTTCCGCTCCTGAGGTTCGTCGATATCGTACTCCCAGCGGTTCTTCTCGCAGAAGTTGATAGCGTCCTCCTTCGAGGCGAAGTCGAGCTTCATCGAGGTGTTGCTGAGCGGATCGCCACTGAAAGTGACTCGGTGAAGCCTTATGACCCTGATCTGCAAAGAACTTACGTGCTGCACCATCCCATGAGCGGGTTCTCCCACCGTGATCGGTGGTCCAGCTCGATCTTCCACTTATCAGTGGTCTTCCATCCGGACTGGGTCGCGGAGCGTGAGTTGCGGTAGATACGGGCCCGACGCTCGTAAATGTGCTCTTCGGGAACGCCGGCAATGTCCATCACCTCCTTGTTCTCGCCTTCCATCACGATCGGAGTTTTCTCACGCGTCAGCCCGTACACGTCCTCGAGGGACTTCTTCTTCGCATCGGTGAGGCGCGTGATCGGCAAGTCCGTACCGGTGCTTGCGCCGGTGGAGTAGGCGCGGCATGCAGCTCGCACGACGGCCACGCGACCCAGCAAAGACATTCTGCAATTCGAAATAAAGTTGATATGCACATATATTGCATACTAAGCGTAAAAATCAGTTTAGTGACGTTAGCCGAACGGTAATAGTGAAAGATCTCTTTCTGCGAATGATTGGCGTACTGCTTCCTCCTGAGGTCTCCACTGCAGCATACTTTCAAAAGCTTCCTGGATAACCGCTTCCAACTGAACTTTTAATGTCAGCTGGTGTCGCAGATCTCGTTGCGGATCTGATTTCACATGTCCTAGAGCTTTAAGCGGGCATTCCTCTGAGTCAATCGATATGCAAAAGACTTGCCCAATGTGGCCTTAGAGAGGGAACTGGCAAAATGCCAGGCCTCCGTACAGCTGGGGCCAATTAACATCCCGGTTGTTTCGGCGACTCTGACAGTGCGTCCAAATCGGTGGTCGCACTGAAATGGCAACCGTACGCGAAAGCAGGGAAGTGTAAGTTTCAGCTTCTGTTGTACATAATACCCTATAGCTTCAGCACCGAATGGGTTGAAATCGTGGAACCGAAGACGCGACAGAAGATGTTTGCGAACCTCGTCTCGGGACAGTGCTCGTGGGAGCCACCAGCCGGCGTACCAGTGTAAGCCTTCTACTTATTCGACGATGGTCCACAGGGGTTCTTTTGTAGGAAGCGAGCACAAGACAATCAGTGGTGGGAGCTCTTTGACTCGAACTCAGGTAATATAGGATTCCTCTTTAAGCCGACCAATACACTTTTCAGGA
This sequence comes from Aphelenchus avenae, assembly GCA_020875895.1. Classification (NCBI taxonomy): domain Eukaryota; kingdom Metazoa; phylum Nematoda; class Chromadorea; order Rhabditida; family Aphelenchidae; genus Aphelenchus; species Aphelenchus avenae. The sequence goes on from JNEY01000006.1 coordinate 283,545, forward strand.
CGCTTTTACTACTACGCGCCGTCCACGACAGAGACCGTATGGCAGAAACCTACAAACTGCGATATTATCCCACTCGCCCGGCTCCAGGTACCTGTTGACAATCTCATCGAGTGCTGCAACGGGCATTTTAGCTGCTAAAAGAAAACACTGAGCAGTGTCCGTCCGTGCGATGCAAGGCGAGTACCCTCATGCGACTGCCCAGTCGTACTCAGCGTCGAGACGAAGGAGAACGACTGTACACGAACTTCACTGCCGACATGCAGCGCGAGCTCGCTAACGCGTCGCCCAGCCCTAGCGCCCAGTTCTCCGAGAACGGCACTCAGACCGATTTCATTTCCCGCAAGAAACGATTCCACTCGGCGTCCTCGAGTCAGCGGTCGAAGTTTAACGACTGCATCTCGGTGAGGAACTGTGATTTCGGCAAGTTTGAATATGGAGTGCTTTCTAGGAAATGATGCAGTCTCAGTGCGTCATGGAGCCGGAGCTAGGACAGGGCAGAAATACTGACTCGCCATTTTCTCGCGACTCACGCCCACCTTCTCCCTCCAGCATGTCAAGTTGTAATCAGTCCGCCGAGCTGCTCTCACAAGCAACGACTGCTTCGCTAGCACCGTCCAAGGAGCACGTGGCGATCAAAGCCGCGAACGCAACCGACGACGGGAATCGTGGCGCGACTTGGTCCAAGGAGCTGAAGACGGCGCTGGTGGTTACGGACAAGAAACTACGGAAGCACGCGACCACGATTTTTAAGCACATCCAGTCATACATGGGTGACCGGAAATCGAAAACTGCTCCAGATGCCGTAAGTGACGTCAGGCGACCCAGGCAACTAGGCAACCTCTGGCTTCAGGTAGCGTCGTCGTTGCTGGAAGAGGCTGCTAAACCCGAGCTCGCCGATGAAATGTTCCTGCAAATTATGAAGCAGCTGACGGACAACCCGAAGCCTGAAAGCGTCAAGAAAGGCTGGGAGCTTCTTGGTATCGTCCTCTTCTTCTACAAGCCTACGTCCGCCGAAGTTCGCGATGAGCTCCTGAAGTTTGTCGAGTCCAACTGCGACCCACTGCTGGACACCCCGGAGGTACAAGCATCCCAGTATGGCCGGCACTGCTTAAAGCGAATAAACCTACCCACCATCGGAGGGAAGCTCAACGCTGACGCCATTCAGCAGGCTCGCTATAACATCTTCCACCCGCCGAAGTTCGGTACGGCGCTTGAGGTAGGGAGGAATCGGCTCGTGCCAGCACAGTTCTCGAATTTAGGAGTTGATGGAAATGCAAGTGAGCCGATATCCGAACTTGAAGGTGCCTTGGATAGAATCCACGCTGATTCAACTCGTCATTGATGCCGGCGGCGAGAAGACGGAAGGCATCTTTCGGATCGCTGCTAACCCAGAAGAGCTGCATACAGGTAATGCCATAATTACACACGCAAGTAAACACCATATTTAGCGACAATTCGGCTGAACGCGTGGCTCGTGCCGGCAGTGAAGGACGCACATGTTCCTGCCGTCCTGCTGAAGCAGTTCTTCCGCCAGCTGCCTACACCCGTCGTGCCCGAATCCTTCTACGCGAAGTGCCTCGCGATGGCGACCAGCGAGCGCGTTTGCCAGCTGGTCAACACATTGCCTGCAATTAACCGTCTCGTTCTCGCGGAACTCGTCCGTCTTATGCAGCGCTTCTGCAAAGAGGAGACAGTGAAAATCACCAAGATGGACGTTTCCAACCTGGCGTTGGTAATGGCGCCCAATGTCCTCCGCTGCGAGAGCAACGACCCGGCGGTGGTGTTCGCTAATTCACGCAAGGAAATGGACTTCATGAAGACGCTGATTTTGCACTACGATACCTCTTTTCTCGACTCGCTTGCTTAGCCCTCCTTCTAGTCATCCAGTTCCTGTGTAGCAGCTACTTACAATGTAATCCACTTTGCTCACTTCCCCGCAAGCCCAATGTTACCCATGGTGAAAGGATTCTCTGTGTCAACGGTATTGCCCAACTTCACCTCCCATGAACTGATTCTATTTGTCAAGTTGTTACTCGTACTCAAGAACAAGGCTAACGTTGAAAAATTGCTAAGTACAAGTTGCCCAAAGTCTTTCATCCTGTCATCCCCACTTAATACGTGCTGCTGAATAAATTATTGGCACTTAGTCATTCATATCAGCCACTACCAGCAGGTTTGGACTGTATGATTCTTTACGAGGTAGAAGTATGATTCGATTATTGTCTTAGATGGGTGACATCGAGGACGGTTTCGACGTCAGTCCGTCGGACAAATCGTCCAATTTCCGCATCAAGGTCCGCTCCAAGAAGGAGGTTAACAAGAGGCACGAGGAGCCTCCTAACCTTAGCAGCATTCTCAGCTGGAGCAAGACTGTCTACCTGCGAACATGGGGTGCGAACTTTGGCGTAAATTCACGAAGTATGTGTTCTTTGTAGGTTGCAGCCACAACAGTTCAGACAGCGAATACATGGCCGGCCTTCTAGCCGCCTCCGGATTCACAGTTACATCGAAGAAGGATGCTGCTGATTGCTGGTTCGTGCCACATTATTCTGACTTCCTTACTAAGGCCTTTGCAGGCTGCTCAACTCTTGCACCGTGAAGACGCCCAGCCAAGCGCAAGTAGAGAACGTAGTTAACGAAGCTCGCGCGGCGGGCAAACGGGTCGTGGTTGCCGGTTGCGTCTCACAGGTATAACAGAAGCTAAAAAGGTGCAGGGCAAGAGACTGTATCTTTAGGCCGCACCGAACGAACCGTGGCTGAAGGACGTGTCGATCGTAGGTAATGTAATGTATCCTGCTACGTGTAATGTATCCCAGATTTAGGTGTAAGGAACATCGACCAAGGCAGGCACTCGACTAGGTTTTGAAAAAATGTATTTTCTAGTGGTTGATGTGGTTGACGAAACCATGAAGGGAAACGTCGTACGACTGCTTTCACAGAAACGCGAGCCGAACAAACTCAACCTGCCGAAGACGCGGAGGAACCAGTTCATCGAAATCCTCGCCATCAACAGCGGCTGCTTGAACAACTGCACCTACTGCAAGACCAAACTCGCAAGAGGCGACCTTCGAAGCTACCCGATCGACGCACTAGTGGAACAGGCCAAGACGGCATTCGAGCAGGATGGCTGTAAAGAACTCTGGCTCACATCCGAAGACCTTGGCGCTTGGGGCCGGGACATTGGGATGGTATGTTGTCGTCACGCAAACACTGAAAAGTGCCGTTAGCTAGCATCATCAAGGATGACCTCTTATGGCGCTGCTCTTTTAGGTACTGCCCGACCTCCTGAACGAGCTGGTGAAGGTCATCCCCGAAGGATGTATGATGCGGCTCGGCATGACCAACCCTCCCTATATCCTCGATTACTTGAAGGTTCGTTATTAGCCTTTTCGAGCTTTCTTCACCGTCTTCAGTAATTCAGGAAGTGGCGGAAATACTCAACCATCCGCGCGTGTACTCCTTTCTCCACATCCCAGTACAGTCGGGCAGCGATGCTGTCCTCAGCGACATGAAAAGGGAATACACCAGGGAGCACTTTGAACGGATCATGGAATACATGGAACAAAAGTGAGAGGCCTTTAATTATAATTTGTTAAAGATTCCTACTTTTCAGTGTCCCTGATATTTACATCGCAACAGACTTCATCTGCGCCTTCCCCACCGAGACTGCAGAAGACTTCGAAGAGAGCATGAGTCTCGTGAGGAAATACCGCTTCCCGTCGCTTTTCATTAACCAGTTCTTCCCGCGACCCGGCACTCCTGCAGCGAGACTCAAGAAAGTAGATACTGTTGAGGTAAGCTTCTAGCACCCCCACTACGGCCTAATGCCGGCTTGTTTAGGCCAAACGCCGAACCGCAGCCATGACCGAGCTGTTCCGCTCGTATAGCCGGTACACCGAGGATAGGATTGGCGAGGAACATGAAGTGCTGATTTGCGAAATGGCTACGGACGGAGTGCATTACGTGGGGCATAACAAGTCCTACGAGCACATCCTCGTCCCGGGCGACGGAAAGAACCTGCTTGGCCAGCGTGCGCGAGTTCGGATCACCGACGTTTCTAAGTTCTACATGAAGTCGGTTGTCCTCAGTGGTGGGAAACTCAGCACACCAGCAAAGACGGATGCATCTTCGCACAGCATTGTTCAGAGGGTCTACCAGGCTATGAAAGCCCCGGTGCTCCTGCATAACTCTTACACTATACGAATCGTTGTGCTTTCACAGTTAGCCTTGGTTGTCTACTTCGGTGTCAAGATGTTGTTGAGTTGAACGATTTTTATTGCTACATCATCCTATTTGTTACACCTAATAAAATTCTTATGAGACGGAGGTGTAGCTAGAAGTCAGAGACGCGTCCCTTCCGCTCCCAGTCGCCGTACCGAGTAGGTTCCGGACCGCGTGGACCACCGATTTCGCCCGTCTTCTCGTTCACGCGTTGACCCTGCACGTCGTCCTCTTGGTTGGGTGAAGCTGGTTGCCTTTTGTCGTGAACTCCGTGCTTCTCCGGCGGGCCTTGGGTGGTCGAGTTCAGTCGACAGAATCGGAGAACCATGTGCGACCGAAGAATGGAGAGTGAACGGTACATCCTGCCTACAAGTCAGCAGGGCTATGTTTTTTCGTGTTGCGTTCAGCAGTATAGTATCGGTCGACACAACAGTTACGTAATCGCGAACCAACAACAACATAATTTATTGCTTAGTCGAAAGCTTGTAAAATTCAGCATTCTCATCAATGTGCTGCTTCAGGATTCCGAAGAGCTCTTGGCAGTGCTTTGGCTCCATCTGCTCTACGCTGATGTCCGTTGAGAAAAAGACCTGAAATGCCTCGGCCTGCGTAAGAAAAAATACGAGCTGGACCTACTTGTCGCCCCAGGAAGAGTTTGTTCAACTTCAGGTTGATGGTCTGGACGAGCATCGCGTCGCTAGGAAGTGGCTGGCCACTGAGCAATATCGAACGGTCGTTGAACCCGAACGAGAGAATGTCGGTACGGCCCGAACCCAGCCAAAGGAACAGACAGTTCTGAAGCACCGTTGCATGCCCCTTCAGTTTCTCGTTGAGAAAAGTGACTTCGAAGTTCAACTGGCTCGTGCTGGCCATTTTCGCTTTCTGAAACATCTTAGCGTTTAGCTAATTACTTAGTTTTCCTGACTTCGACGGTCAAGCTCGATCTACACGCAATTTTTCAGGATTAAGGCGCAAATCGCGGACTACTTGTTCGGAAAGTGTAAGGTGTTTTAAGGCAATCAGTCGACTAAGCCGAAGGTTGACTAGGGCATTACGCAGATATAAATCGCCATACTAACGAAGTCAGTGGTCGATTGATTCGAGCAAGTCGCACTGCATTACTTCATTGACTTGAACATCTTTGCAAGCTTATCAAATGCGTACACAACCGACTTATTAAAACCAGCAGAACAGGCATTCTTTACAGTTTGTCTAAACGCCGATTTCTTCACGATAGCGGCTAAGCTCTGCGCAACGTAGTCGCCGACGTCGTTCCGGTGTGCCAGGAGGAAAAGCACTTCTTCAATGTCCCGCACGCGAACGTCACGCTTGCGGTGGATCTTGTAGAGACCTTCTATGACACGTTGAGGTAGGAGGTTGAGCCGGTGGTAGATGGCGGTCGTGCTGCCGTCCTGCGTGATGCTGTTGTCGCCCAGGATCTCAATGCGACGGTCTTTCACGAGGAGCGGGTCGTAGACGAACTTCAGCTGCTCAAAGCCGCCACGGACGATCTTCGTGATTTTGTTCCTGTCCTCGCCGAAGCTCTGTCGAAAGTCGCCCGAGTACGAGATGCCGACGATCTTCTCGAACAGCTCGTCGTAGGTGAACTGCTCCGGCAGCTGAATGAGTGCCGCGTCGAGGGCGCATTTGCGGTTGTCGAGAATGCAGCGTGCAAGAGTCTCACTGGGCGGGATGACGTCGAGCACCGGCTTGTGGAGGCGACCTGAGGCGTAGAGCCAGCACCAGTCGAGCAGGTCCGTCTGCAGGTCGTCCTCGCTGATGACGCCATACTTCATCTGGCGGCCGCGAGTCCGCACTCGCGTGTTGTAGAAGACGTGAGCGGCATAGTTGGTCTGCAGGTTAGTGACTGTTGCGGGCCCAAACCACCGGACGAACGAGTAGTGTCCCGGATTGGCCCGAATGTTTTCGGTATGGAATCGCGTGGAATCCTTCGTGGTGATCAGGAAGTCGACCATCTTGTCCTGAGCGTTTTCTCCCTGCTGTGAGATCGCTGATGACCCGTATGCGAAGGCGTACGTGACCGTCTCGAGCGGAAGGCACTCGAGAAGAGAGCGGGCGGACTCCCGCAGAATCCCATATTGCATCTAAATTTACTGCAGTTAATTTAATGTGGTAAAAGCATATTTTTAATTTATTTTATTGGTAAGCTTCAAATTATGCCAAGTAACGGAACGCCACGCTAGCTCACTCCGGTCATCTACGCCTTAAGGAATGAGTTCGGTTTTTTAGAGGCTGGGGCACTAGCTTAAGCTGTTTGACCGGGTGCTAAATACTGAGGACGTACCGATTATAGCGTTTAGAGCACGGCGATAGCCTGCCAAATGTTACGACTGCTTCTAACAATGCGTTTTGCAAGGCCAAGGAATTATGACATGCACCAAATACGCAAGACTTGAACTGTATCAAATCGGAGAGTTCACCGCCAGCGATCCAAAATCATGATATGCCCTCTAAGTTACGTTCCAAAGGCGCAAGACCGGTTTATTGTCCCAACGAAAAGCCGATAAACACATCAGTGACATTACATCTCGCACAGGTTACAACATCAGGTCAGAGACGGGGCGCACGGGAACTAGGCATTGATGACGCGGGCCAGCTTCTGAGTGCGATTCAGCAGGATGTCACCGTCCCTGAAAGTTACTCTTTACGCAAACACAATTTCGGATTGTCAGGATTCACAGAGGTAAAGGCTCACCGAATGACCGACTTGTAGAGGTGGTTCTTGCTGTCCGGGTGGTGCATTTCAATGACGCCGTGCACCGCATCGATACGACAGTTGAGGGAGCCGGCGGCAATGAGCGCGTGTAGCTCCTTGTCGATGAAGGCCTTCGAGACGCCGAAGTCCTTCGCCATCATGTCCAGTCGCACCTGCAATGGGACAGTTGGAATAAATGGAACATTTTTATGATCGTGGCGCTATCTAGTAGCTTCGGTAAGAACGAGTGCCTGAAACTCACAGTCTTGTACGGGGTCAGGAACTGCTCGTAGGCGTTTAGGCGGAGAGCACGCGAGTAGAAACTGTAGTGCGGTGCCATATAGCGGTCAAACTTAAGGCGCTCGCTCTCCAGCTGAGCCAGGTTGATGAAGAACTGGTCGTAGTGGCAGCCGTAGAAGGCTTCGAGGAACTGCTTCACCGGAATGAGATCGCCCTTTTCACCACCGCCAGTGAGCTAAATCGGGAAGGGGTAAGCGAGGCTTATTGACAATACTTGCCTGCTCCTGGATCTCGTTGCATCGAATAACCTTGACGCGCAGGTCGGGGCGGTCAAGAGCTAAATTGCGCTGTATAGCAAACATAGTAAGACACAACGGGGTACCGAAGACGGTGGTGATGACTGTGTAGAAAATGAGATTCTCGTAAGAGAGAAGCTCGTAGGAGCCAAAGGTGGGTACGGCTTCCAAGAACAGCGCTGCGGCACCCTTGAAATCGCGGATCGCCATCTTGTACAGGCCTTCATAGGAACGGAGACGGTTCTTCCGCTCCCAGTCGCCACCCTAAACGCTTTTTCACCAGTCGCTCTTGCATGAAGTGGGTAAAGACCTGTTCCATGAGATCCTTGGCCTTAGCGATGTTGGTGCTGATCAGCTTGTGGTCGAGGAAGAAGAGACCGAGACGAATGAGGTTGAACACGAGGTCGATGCGGTAGCCCATGCCGACGGTCTTCTCGTACGTGCTGCGGAATGCCGAGACAGCCGCGTCCTTCTCGCCAATCTGGCAGAGATACTCCGCCTTTCGCAGCCATGCCTGACGCACCTCGCTTTCGCCTGAACGAGCAAGTGGGTAATGAGCTACCTAATCTTAGTTGGCTTTACCACCTTAGCCTAAAGTTAGTCAGGACAGGATACAAGGAATGCTTCAACATTAAAAGAAACCTACCAAGGTTTTGCTCGGCATCCTTGATTTCTGCGCTGATCTCCTCCAGCCGCTTGGTGTTCTTCGCCTTCAACTCCTTCAAGAGCTGTTGGTCGATAGGAATATCGTTCTCATGGCACACCATCTCGTAGTAAGGGCCCATCTCGTTCTCACGGACGTGCTAAATGCCGTTGTCTTTGTAGTATAAATGGCGGTAACGCCAGTGTGCTCGATGCCTTAATACCTCAAGGAATATCTTCCACTTCTGCGTTTTAACGCTTGCATCCAGCTCGGGATGGTTTATCAGGAACCGCAGCTGGGCGATCTCGAGATTTGGGTTCTTCGAAAGGATCTAAATGGTAGCCATAGGTCAAGTCGCAAGCTGTTTTCTTACGTCTTTGTCGTAGTCGTCCTCCGGCTTAGACTTCGCTGTCTTCGCCGAGTCGGACTTCGTTTCAGCGGCCATGGTTCACGCTCTCTGAAACTGCTACGTGAAGACTGGCAAGTTTGACAAGATAAACGTAAGGTACAACAAAATAAGTGCCTTGTCGGTTTCACCACATACATTGCCTGTTCAGCCCAGTGTGCAAAAGAATGACAATTTTCGAATTGGCGCCAAGGAGTTCGTGACGGACTCTGGGTTACTTCAAGAAGCTTCTGTGACATAACAATGAGGTATACCCTACCTAACCGTAATTGTTGTTCAAGATCAAACAAGCTCAGTACCCGACGGGGCTAACAGCTAAACTGCGATATGAACTGAGGATAATGCTAATCTGTGTTTCGAAACAGGACAGACTACAAGGAAGAGCGTTCCGTTTTGCCTTACTTATGAATAAAAAGAAACCAAATTTGACGTTATTAACACAAGCAAGCTCGAGTTCTGCTGGACCCTCTGTTGGAGGGGCTAGCTTTGCTCTGTTGCGTCACCTTTATGTGGAATACTTGATTGTTAGATGCTCCGAGACGATCAGTGCACATGAGTACGGACGCCCTATATGCTACGGTAGACTGAGGCATATGTAGCACACGTCCTAGCCAAAAAGTCAAGGATGTAATCAAGGTCTTCTGGTTTATTAGCGTCACGAACGTCTTGTGTGTCCTAAGGGCACAGATTACCGGTTTATCATCAGCGTTATGACAAAGGCAGGTGAAAGCAATAGCTTTCACTAGCGTTTGCAGCAACGATGCGCTCACTCTCTGTGGTGGTCTTCACACTGTTGGTCTATGTCTCTCGTCAGCAGCCAGACAAATTCGCTAGGAGAGAGCTTCACGTTTTGTTTCAGGTAGGTTCCTCGTTGGGAGTTTTCTGCAAAAAGTCACTATGTCAGCAAGCAGACGCTAACAAAGACCGATGGATGGACAAGAAGGAGCTGGGTCACTTCGTAGAGACGTTTGCCAAGAGGGTACCTCGAGTCTACAAGGGCACAAAGCTGAAGAAAGATACCGGCACTGTCTGTTTTAGGGTCTCTGTTGCGTCGGTCTGAAGCAGCTTCTTTTGGCGATGTACTGGAAAGAGTAGTCGTCAACCTCGTACATGAAGTCAATGACCTTCCATCCCCATACCCAGGCGTCAATCCGTTCCTAATGGACGCCGTTGACAGTTGAGCGTACCGCTTTCATTGCTCAAAATAAACGGAGTCGTTTGAATGCTGGTTTGGTCCGAGTTTAAGTCTTTCAGTAACAACTGCAGTAAACGTTCTGACAGTGGCAGTCTGTAACGCATAAAGTCAGCTGTTTTCGAAGGTATCTGCATATGTGTACCGTACTTCTGTAACACCCATGAAGTCGTAACACCCACAACCTTTGACTGCCTAAAGTTCCGGAGGCACACACGCAGTTATTTTATTATGTTGTGAACCAGACAATTATGTCCAGAATACATGCCAGCTTACTATTTGAGCAAAAACAGCTTCGTTTCAATTCGTCTAGTGGCATGCCTAGCATCAGCTGGGTTTAATGATCTGTCCGATCCAGACAACATCTGTTCAATAACAATCAATATGAACTTTATGCGTTGTAAAACATGGATCGAATTGCAGCGGGAGGCTCCAGCTGTCAGCTGCTGCTTTCTCTAAAGAGAGAAGGAAATCCCCACTTTCGACCTTTGCGCCCCCGCTCCAGAGGTAGTTCGAGAGCGGGACACGCTGGGCGGAGTGAAGGAGTTCCTTAGCTGCGAGTGACACACCTCCAGATCCCGTCGTGATCCTTGTCCACTTGCGAGGGATTCCCGCTAAACTTATCACCTACAAGCCACTGTAGTTGAACCATGTCGGAAGTCGCATCTAAATTTTCTGCTGCAGAAATCGTACCCAGCATTTTGCCTGAACCACCGAAGGAGCAGCTCAATGTAGGTTCCAGTTGTTAACGTTAAATTCCAGCGGTACGTATTCCGTTCATGTCTCTGAATCACATTGTACTAGCATAAATCCTTTTGCCTCCACATAGCAAAACCGTATGCTAGTGCGAGAAGTGCTATCTCAAAACTTAGTGGTGCCAATAGCCAGTAGGTAGCCGGTAGTAGGTATAAAAGCTTCCGGCAGTCTGAGATTTAAGGTCGTCTTCGAAGGCATTCAAGTCCAACCAGGGCAAGAGATTCCCGTTCGAAACCTGAAGAATGCCCCACGCGTTACGCTTAAGGTGGATCCGGACTCCACCTTCTCCATCGTGATGATCGGTAAGCTAACTATTTAAACCGCCTTCTCAGTGTCCTCATTTAGATCCGGACAATCTCTCACGAAAGAATCCGTCGGTTGCCGAATGGCTTCATTGGCTGGTAGGTAATTTTGCGTAAGCAAGCGGTGTGTAAAATGTTCCAATTTGGTTAAAAATGCGCCCTCGTACGAGCACGTCCATACGTTGATCTTTAGGTTGTCAACATCCCTGCCAGCAACATCCTAGAAGGAATTAATGGAGGTAAAAAGCTAGCTACATGCTCTAAGCTACAATGATCACGAACTTTGTCTTTCAGGTCAGCACCAACAGCCCTATGGTTCGCCTGCTCCGCAGCCGCGGACCGGTGACCACCGGTATGTCATTGTTCTCTTCGAGCACCAAGGGCGCCGACTTGCGGTTCCGAAGTACAACTCCCGCGCCAAGTTCAGCCTCAAGCAGTTTATCGAGAAGCATAAGTTGGGTAAGGGAAATCCTGGTAGCTTGCTCTTCTGGCATAAGTATCACTGAGGTTTTCAGGAGCGCCCTTGGCCGCCAACTTCTGGATCTCGAAGAATGAGGTGCAATAGTTCGGTCACAGACTCTAACCCGTTCTGCACTGTACAAGAGCCTTTAATTTATGAGCCGTAACTAATTTGGGACTTTAATGTTAGGTGAGTAATAAAATGCGCTTCGTACTTTACAGGTCGAAATTCACACTGACTAAAAAGTGTGCTGGTGAGGATATAGGTCAGTGTTGCTACTGGCGGACTATAGGATCAGCCCAAACACAGTCCTCCTCGATCTTCAAGTTGTACTTGCTGCCGCCGTCCTTGTACTCGCTGGTCACCACACGGAACCATCCATGCTCACCCCAGGGAGTACCTGCAACGATAATGCTGACGGTTGTAACGTGGCCAGGGCTAACCCCAAGAGTTGCGTCCAATCCAGTACGGCACTCCGGAATCGTGGTCGACGCCCCAGCCAACAACCTGGAATGATGAATAACCCTAAGGAGCAGAGAGAACCTAAGTGTTACCGAAATGATATGATCGATGCCTTCATCAGTCTCCTCAGTGTAAATGCCTCCGGCGTAGGTCTCAAACTTCTTCGTAGCCGCAATGCCGCATGCGATCGGTCCGTTGTGGTAGATCTCGGCCTTCATCTTGTCGATGCCGTGCACCTCACCGTAGTCGCCGACTTTGTAGAGAGTGTAGTTCGAGATACTGAAGCAGTCACCGGGCCAGCACGAGCCGCACTGGTTGTATTTGGTGCACTTCTGAGAACCACACGATCAGTGCTAAGGACGGTGAGGGTGACTTACTCCGTCTCTGGCTTGGTAGTTGTTGCACGTCTCATGAGGGATGCCGTGCTTGTGCGCGTACTTGTACACGGCACCGGGCTCGCCACCTTCGCAACTGCCAGCACCGGCGCCTAGGTATCGAGCATGCTTATCTTAGCTTCGATAATCTTTTACACTTACAGTCAATCACTTGTTGGACGGAAAGGTACGCGGGAGGCCACTTGTTCTAAATTTTACTTTGGTATCCAATAGGTAAGCAGGGTAAGGTCTCCTGCATATCGCCGTCTTACCTTTCGCTTGATGTTGATCCGGTCTGCTAGAGCGGAGGTCGCACCCATGGCCCAGCATGACCCGCAGTCTAAAGCCGATTTTCACGTTACCGTGCTGAAAATTTATGAAAGACGTACACTGAGGAATGTGTTGATTGCGGTCGGACGACACGTAGTTGACTCCGTTGGCATCCCTCCAGTCCCAAGCGACGGGGAGGTCCTCGAAGTTGTAGTCCTCGTAATCATGAATTCTTGGCTCTGATCTGTTAAATATCAGTTCACTGAAGGAGACTAACAGAGACCGTTACTGACTTTCGCTCGTGACGAAGCCCCGACTTTCGGTAGCAACCGCCTACGTTGTAGATGTTCTTTTCCTCAAGTAGCGAGGTCTTGTGATGATGCGTATGCGCAAACGCACAAGTGGCGCTCAGCAGCAGCAGCGCAAAAGTAGCGAACGGTGACATTATCGAAGAGGACACTGACCAAGGAAAGTTGTCTGGAGGTATGGGTTAGTGCCGCTCAGCTGATAACAACGCGAGGCCTTATCATCGCGTCTATCTTGTCCACCCTCAAAGGGTCGCTTCGAACTTACGAGGTCAACGATTAAAGCAATTAAATTTTGAAATTTTTCTGAAGGGCAAATGTTTGCCGACGCGCGCAGCAGAACTCGTGCAAGCAAGAGGGACGAATCGCTTGTAAAATGTGATGTTTAGCCCAAAAGGGTTCACTGACTTTTGCAAGTAGCAACCCTCTCAGTTTGTACTCTTAGCTTATAGTTTCGTATCATGGAATGAGGACAAGCAAACTGAAACCTTTAATCTCGTCTAACGGGAAGATCAGACATTAAGAGTGACCCGCCGTTCAGCAGTTTCGTCAATGTAAGGCTGAATGGCCGGATTGAGCTCTTCGCGCAAGAAGCGCTCCGTTTGTGAGCGACAACGACCCGTAAAGCGGATGGGATCCTTCGACAGGGCTACTACGTCATCTCGAACCTAAAATGTGGGAATTGCACAACTGGGCCAAGCTATAGGCTGTTATGGAAACTTACCGGATCGAAGAAAGGATCTTTGAGCATCTGCTCGATGGTAACTTCCTCAGTCGCCTGAAGCTTCTTTCCAGCCAAGGCAGTTTCTCGGATCTTCGCGTGCGCATCCTGTCGACTGACGCCATGCTCAGTTAGCTTCATGAGTGCCTTCTCAAGCGCTAGGAACCTAAATACGCAACTAACACACGCGATAAAAGCTGAAAGAACGTTTGAACGTAGCCACACTCACGGTATCTCGTGACGGATAAGCTTCTCCACGTTTTCCTTCTGTACCTGTAGGCCTTCGAAGACGTTCTAAACTTCGCATTCTGGCAGTTGGTGTGTATACAGCGGACTACCTGAAGCGTGGATAGAACCGCTTCTGCGCACAGGAAGGCATCCGGAATGAGCATGCGCCGGTTTGAAGAATCATCCAAGGTCCGCTCAAGACCCTGGCACGCGAGCGTATTCAGCGGCTGCTAAATGATTAACTGTTAACTTGAACAAAATTCGAGGCAAACCTGTACAGTGGCGATCAGGTTCCGAGCAATGCCGCAGATCCGCTCGCACTTCATCGGGTTCTTCTTGTACGGCATTGCAGAGCTGCCGATTTGATGCTCCTCGAAGGGCTCCAGAAGCTCATCCACGGACTGCAGAAAACGAATGTCCGTGCAGATCTTCGTGACGACCGAACCGAGATTGGCCAGAGCAAAGATGATGTAGGTGTCCTGGGAAAGCTCTCCACCGTATTGTCTGTGCCAAGGTCGCAAACCTGCTGACGGGTGTAAGTCTGTCCGGAAATGAAGAACTTTCGCTCGAAGCCGGCCTTCTGTGTAACGAGTTCGTCCAGACGCTCGACTTTATCCTCGTCACCACCGAAGAGCGTCAAGAAGGAATCCTGAGTACCAGTAGCGCCCTTGATCCCGCGGAATCGGAGTGTCTTGCGCGAATCCTCCAGCTAGAAGACGAAGCTTGATAAAACTTGGTATAAGCCACGGCTAACCTTCTGGAATGCCAAAAGGAGATCCTGGGCCCAGATACAAGCTCTTTTCCCGACAGTAACCAGAGATGCCGTCTGGAGATGCGTTCTGCCGACGGTGACCGTGTCAATGTGTCGATTGGCAAAGTCTCCCAGTCGTTTGAGACAAATGGCGAGACTCAAACCACGTTTTCCAGTACGAAAGTAAGGACAAACCTTACCGCTTGAGAATGTGATCGAGCGCGGCACGTTGGATAACCAAGTCGGCATTGTCTTGGACGTAACAGGAAGTAGCGCCTAAGTGGATGATTCCAGCAGCTTTCGGGCATACCTGCGAATGGAACGAGCTAATTAGGATGTGACATGCGGCAAACTTGCCTTTCCGTAGACGTGATTGTGCGCCATCACGTCGTGCTTAACCCGCCGCTCCTCGTCTCGCACCGCTTGCCAGTCGATGTTGGTCTTCTGGCTCTTCAGCTCGTCGATCATCTCCTCTGTGATCTGCTTCAAACCGAGCTCCTTTTCCGCCTCCGCCAACCAGATCCACAGCTGTCGCCATGTTTCTGTCTAAAGCAAGCAGTTTGTGAGGCCCTGCAACTTGAGACTGTGGCCATATACCTTGTTTCTTTCTGAGAAGATCTTCAGCAACGGACTACCGCGGTTATAGCGGTCTGCGAGCACCGGCAAGTAAGAGTCTTCTTTCTCTCCCGTCGAAGTCATTCGTAATTTGACCAAAGTGAAGTATGCTAGACCAAATAAGCTGCAAGTAACCTAACCTTAGTTACACCCAGACAAAGCGCTCGAGCTTCCCACCATTGGCGGAGTAAACATTCGCGCCAGTGTGCAAAAACTGATTTGTGGTTCCTTTGCAACTTGTCAGCGATCTTCTTTTTTAAGTGGAGGCTCACAATAAGTAAAGCGGCAGGGACAAAAACATGGTAGCTTAACTACCTACGGTACCACACACGCGGCGATAGATTGTATGGGTAGCAAAGGCTACTAGGGTAACATCGGACAGTTGACCTCGTAAATCTTCACGAAGAGAGTTTATTCTCAATATCGTGTAACGGAAACGAAATCGACCAATAAGCATCTAGTTCAGTTCGCACCTGCACACAAAAATCGGAAAAAGGTACCGGCTTGAAGAAAGAATGTATGGGGATAAGTACAGCGCGGAAAACCAGTCGATAAGCGGACGGACCGATGCTCAGAGACCGTCGTACATCATTTTCATCAGTGAAGGAGGCGGAAAATTGAAAAGGATGCAGGCCCGAGGACGAATGTCTATGCACGAAGGAAGAGACTGACTGGCTCGACCAGTGAACATATCGGTGAATGGGACCCGTCTAGGCAATAAGTGAAGGGAGGAACGCTGGATAGCGACTGGCCGTTCAGCACGACACCGTCGACACTTGGGGAATTCACTAGCAGCAAGGGATATGAAGGGGAGTTATCACAGTGAGGGCATAAAGGCATGATTAGAGTCAGCGTGGGAGCGGCTGGGTACTGGGAAGTCTGGAGAGAAAGTGCCGGGAAATGTCAGACAGACGGCGACACACCGGTACCACAAAGATGGAATCTTCTCGGAGGAAAGACTGACCAGATAATGACCGTGTTTTCAGTTTTCAATGGGTGCTTTTTGTAAGGAAATGCTCTACATGGAAGCCAACATTTGGTTAAAAGCAAGTGAGTATTTCAGTTCGCACAGCTGCGCTAACGCTGTGGCTCTACGGTAGAATGGGACGACGAGACCACGCCAGAGTCGTTGCAGCCGGAGAGCGGCGTTGAGTGGGTCTCCTCCAGTGGCGCGAAGAGGTACAGCGGTACCGTTCGATAGAGAGCGTCGCGAGCGTCCTGACGGCCCATCTCTTCGAGGATCGCACACAGGCGTCCGACAGAGGCAGTGTCCGGGCATTGCAGTGCCCATTCGGCAAGCAGTTGATCCGTTCGCGAGAGATTTTGCCCAGTGGAGTCCACCTCGGGGAGTTGGTCTGCGAGGCTCAGCTTCACAGCGAGAATGCTCCAGTCGCGGCCCATGTTGTCCGGCGGGTCCAAGAGAGCGGCAAGTTCGCAACGCGAAGCGAGCTGTAGTTGTGAGACAGCGACGTCAATGCCGAGCGTCAGTTGCGCTGCTACTTCACGCGAACCGAAGCAGACTACTTCCGTGAATAGTTCCTAAATTCGAAGCTTAGATTGTCTTTGCGACCCATAAAATTGACAAGTAGGTACAGTTCGCGCTACGCACCTCTTCACCATCGGTGTTCGTTATGCTGAGCGACTCGCGCTGCTGCATGGCCATGATTTCCTCGGGTGGGAAGGTGGCTGGGTTGGTCCGGTGCTCTTTCAGGTGCTTCGGCGACAGGAAGTGTCTTTCCAGGCTAATCCCGGGCGCCACTTCGCTAGCGGTCTGCTCCACCAAGTTGGCAATGTCCTCGAGGAAGTAGACGCACGAAGCTGACATCTCGGGTGGGCCACGCACCTGAAACAATATGCGTGTGAATCGGATGTCAATGTTGAGGATACCTGGATTTCAACAGCATCACCGTGCAGTCGTACGAGAGCCTCCATTTGGCCCGAGCACATCTTGCTGCATCCTTGCCATTGAGTCAAGTCAGCGTCCATGGGATCCTAGACCACGCGAGTCATCTATCAGTCATGCAAAGGGATAATGAGGCTCTACAAACCGTACCTGGAAGTCCTGCATGCTCTTCCGCATAGCCACTTGAATGCGAGGGAAGGTACTCTGCAGGGACCGTTCCATGCCGCGCATCGGCAGGATCCGCATGCCACCATACACGTAGTTGGGCCGGTTCTTCTGCCATACGTCCTTGGGCGGCTCCACGAGGATGAAGGCAGGGAACTCGAATTCGGAATTCGTAGCCGCGTCCGTCGGAGCGCACAGTTGGAGAGTGTCAAGTATGTGCAGCAGGTCCGCATGCTCGGCAATTTCGGGGAAGACGGTTCCAAAGTCATCGATGGAGTAGCAGCCGTTCGTGTGGCAGCGCGAAAGGAACTGAGCTGAGAGGAGCGTTCCGATGATGTGAGTCCCGAGCCACTCCGGAGTGAGCACGACGTAGTCCAGTTCGGATGCGTCGTCCCTCAGGTAAACCACCTAAATCGCAAGGCTGATGGAGGATTTTGGGGCAAGACTGCACCTCTCCGATCAGCTGCAGTTGCTGGATGAGCTGACGGCAATGTGAGTCACTGGCCAGTGGGTTCAAGTCCGTTCTCACGAGCGAAGTGAAGTGCGGCCACGTTATGACGGGGAAGTTGGCGTATCGCTTCCGCAGATTGCCGAGGAAGTTCACGCAACTCTCCAGCAAGACAAGCGGTCGTTGTAGCCTAGACAGAATGTGCTCTCGGGCCTTCTGCAGGTAGCTCCGTAGCGCCTTCAAGCCGGCACAGCTCGGATTAGTTGAGTCAAGAAGGATCAGTCGGTCGAAAATGTCAAAGTGCGTCTCGAAGCGCAACCGCACCGTCTTCATCATCGCCTCTGTGTCAGAGCTCGTGAATTCGCCCTCGGCGTTCCTGTCCGGGTAGAGAGCCAAGGACTGCGTTTGTGCCAACCACAACGACCTTCGAACGCCGCGAGACGATACCCCAATGTCCAATGGGCTCGCTCGGCGTTACGCGGCCTTTGAGGAAGTTCATCCAGTAGAGTACCTGCTTGTACTGCACCTCCGTCGGATCCGAGGCCCTGATCACGACGACGTGGATGCAGTCCGTGTTCCCGACGAAGTGGTCGTACGCAATGTGGTAGGGCTCATAGCCACCGAATTCCCATATCGAGTATTCTCCGCATCCTAAAGACATAATTCGTGTACAACTGCGCTAAATTCTTGGAGCAAATGTTTTTCGATTGCAACTGTTTTCTCGATCATTCACCGCTAGTCAGTTCCAAACTGGCATTTTACAAGCCAAACAATGTTAGCACTATGATGTGCCTGTTACCTGGGAAAGACACGTTCTGCACGTCAATGCCATGCGTGTAGTTCTCATGCGTAGGCTGCTGATAGTTCAACGGCCAATCGCGTCGCTCATTGCCATTAGAGTCGGAAGAAGTGGAACTAGCGCAGCTGTGAATGCCTTCGTCGGACGTCCGCTTCGGGGTCTTCGCGCTAATGTTGGTGTTGTCCGAAAAGCGACGCGAAACCGCGTCGATAATCGAGCCGATCATTCCGCCCGACTGGAGCGCTTGAACGAGGCGTGACTTGCCCACTTCCGTGTGTCCGAAGAGCTTCAGCTTGATGCGTCGCAGAGGCACTTCCAGCGGGCACAACTGCTCCACGTACTGATCTCGCGTTTGATCCTAGGGTGATACGTAGTTGCAAAGACGAAACCAAACAGCTTACGGATTTCATCTTGGCTAGCAACGTTCCAATCTCAGAGTGGTCTTGAGCAAGAGCGATGATCTCACCAGTGAGTCCTTCCTAAAAGAGCGATCTTGGAAGGAATTGACCAAGGCTGGCTGGTTAGCTTCAGAAGACACACTACGGCACATCTCGTCAATACACAGAATCCATGCTAATCACGCAGTGCATGCGACAATTAGTGAATGCAAACCTTAGTCTTGATGTGCACATTGGCGCCGGCCAGACACAGACAGCGAACGATTTCGATATGTCCCTCCTGCGCTGCGATATGAAGCGCGGTAAGCGACTGCTAAAAGGCAAAAACACAGTGAGTTGATGCGTGCGATCCGTGCGCACGTCGTCGCGCGGGTGGATCGAAGATTAGCAGCTCAAACCAGTTCCTCGGGGAATATT
>JNEY01000006.1:306398-324259 GCA_020875895.1 Aphelenchus avenae
CGTGCCGCCCAGAACAGAGGCGTGTCTCCGCGTCGGTCCTCAACGTCTAGGGCGCTGCCGTGCCGTTGCAGGAAGACCACCATTTGCTCGAAGCCGGCACCCGCGCTCACATGCATCGGTGTTTCGCCTAGCTAAAGCGATCTACTCACGTCAAGCTTTGCAGTTAACGTTGCCAATAAACATAGTATCAACATGGCTTGAACCTACCGCATTGGATACATCCAAGCTAAGCCGGTGAACGTTGATGAGTTGTTCAAGAGCCGCAATGTTGCCTTCTTCACATGCGACCAGGATGGCGCTGGTCACAATGTCTTCCTGAAAAGGTTAGCGCTCGTAACATGTCAAAATAACTGACAGACCCATTGACTACGTTTTCCACTTACTGCAAGTAAGGCCGCACTAGCCCCAACCAGAAATTCTACTTAGGTAAGCCAATATTCACCTGGGTGTCCTGCGCCATGAGAGAGTAGCAAGGTGGAGAAAATGAATAGTATCAGACAAGTGAGTGAAGGCGAGTTGCTTCGCAGAACCGATCTTCTCTGTTGAAAGCACGATGATGAGAAAAGAGAACAAAAATTTAACACTACGCGAGTCAAGAGAACAATAGCGCAATGATTCACGTCATCGGTACGCAATCAAAAACATGACAGGCGTGCGTGGCCCCAACAAGTGGTCATCAGCCGCCGATTGGCGAAGAAGTCGCCCAAGAGATCATCCGGCAAGATAAAGTACGCGCTGGCAAGCGTTCGGGAATCGAGTTCGGTAGCGACAAGTCGCGCCACGACTGAAACGGTGCGCTGTCGCGGTTGGCGTTCGAAGTGATAACCAGTTTTTGCTTGATCGCTTCGGGCGGCTGCTGAGCGAATCGAAGAGCAGCGCACGAGAGCGCTAAGCGTTTAAAGTTGCGCCATACGCGACACGCGTTGCTTCGTCAAAACACAACAAGAGAGAAGCGTTTTGATGAGTGGGTCATGGGAGGAAGCAGGGTCGTAATTTTTGGGGGACGTTTATGCTTCCTGATGACTGCGTTATCAGCTCCATAAAAATGCTTACTCATGTGATCGGTAGGCACAAGAACGACATGCTTACAGTGAGCAAGTGTCAGCAGGGTTACTCGCTGTTATACTAAGGCGCTTAAGAGCTTTGTGTACGTCAAAGACTAACGACCTCTCAACGAAACGTTGCGACTAAGCAGAGAATGATGTAACGAAGTGTAAAGCAGAAGCCGCACACGTGTGGTCAACCCACCCGAAGGAGCGGGCGGCGTCCGCTTTAGATGGTGGGATCGCGCACAAGCTGTTGAAATGCGCTAAGACAACAAAGGGTGCGCTGCGATTGATTGCGATCGCGGGTAAGCCGGAGGGAAGTCAGCCAAACGAACACCGATCACCGAAACACATCGAGGAGGGTGCTGCTCGGAGTCGTGCGTAATGATGCTTTAAGCGATTAACCTGGCAGAATTGATGGTAGTTTCTGGCCGACTTTGATAGTGAAGACTGAAAAGACGTTAATCTCCACCTGAGATTCCGGAAATTCCATCCGTAAACAGTGGGTTAGCATCAGCGTATGCTAAACGCATGCCTGGCACGAGTTTCCAAGCGTCGTTACCTTAAAGCGATTCAAGGGAAACGTGTCGCTAATGGAAAGACAAACGACAGAAGAATTGAATGCGTCGAAGCGGCGCTGCTTCTCGGAATGAATAATTGCAGTGACTTGTCAACGGCCATCATGATGGTGCGAAGCGAAAAAGTGTGATGATGAGAAGAGTGGCGCGGAAGACGACAGAGGCGAACGGAGATTGACGCAGAAGTCACGGGGCACGAGAGATGACCGCAATCCCTGCGGTTGATCATGCGAATGGATGTGCAAGCAGCGGCCGCTTCGAACGAGGACGGAGCGCCCAGTTGACCTTCCACGTCGAATTATCACTTGAATCGAACTGACAATGGCTAATTCTGGCCCATGTAACCCTCATGCAACTGCTTAACAGGCAAAAAGCTACACTCTCAAGCTTCCCTGGAGACAATGAGGGCGAATGGCAGAAAACAAGAGATCTTTGCCGTACACAGTAACACTTAGTCCTACTATAGGCAGTCATTTTGCGGAAAAGTAAAAAAGCTCAATACTAACCGGTTCGAACTTCGAGTCCGTGGGCAGCCCTTTCCGCATTGCGATGAGCCACTGCTGCCGAGCAGCCCGCGTGCAGCGAACGCACATTCGCACTGCTTCAATTGCTTTCTGAAACGACGTGATTTGGCCGCGTAAAAAGTCCATTACGGACCTTCCACTTGAGGCGCAGTTTCAAACTCTGCATCTGCGCCAAGCTCAGGATCGCTGCAGTGCGTTGATTGAGGTCCAAGCCATCGCCCGGCTAAAAGCTTGTTCAGTCTGCCAGTATAATGAGCCGGCTCACCGTTATCGCGCGAATCCATGGGTGACTGAGGCAGTCGTCAACTGTGGCGCGCTTTGCAGGCGACTTTACGAATAGTCTCGCAATGAAGTCCTTCGCACAGTCAGAGACACGGCCAAAGTACTGAGGCGAGAAGTGGTAGTTGGCTGCCGTTATGTTGCAGAACGTTTCTTCTCTGGTTCGCCCCAAGAACGGTGATCCGCCGCTCAGTCTGAAGACATGGGTTTAGTTTCCAAGTGAGCAGTTACAGTTCCGGTAAACTTACAGGACGTAGACGACTACTCCGATAGCCCAGAGATCCGTTGCAGTGGATAACGGCTCGAATGCAACGACTTCTGGCGCTAAAGTAGGGCCGTATAAAAGCGAATTAGTGGGGCGAACCAACCGACGAATTCAGGAGTGCCGATCATGTCCTTGACCGTAGCGCCGGGCAAGATCCTTCTTGAGAGGCCAAAGTCGATCAGTTTGATCTGCGCTTCGCCTCTTCTCTTGAGCATTATGTTCTCCGGCTAGAAAAAAGTTGGTCGTTAGTTGCGCACGATGATCGCTCACTTACCTTTATGTCCAAGTGAACGACGAAGCGGTCGTGAAGATGTTGCACGCCGTAGAGAATCTGCCGAATGAAGCTGGCGGCCTCTGGTTCGTTCAAGTACTCATTGGCGCATACGTGGTCGAAAAGTTCGCCGCCGGAAACTCTAAAATGAATACTCGCGTAAATCTTACTGACCGATGCGAGTAGGTATTTACAGTTCGAGGACGAGAATAACGTCGGTGGGGGTCTCGAAAACTTCATGCAGGTCGATGACGTTGTCGTGTCCACTAACCAGCCGCAGCATCTCTACCTCGCGTTCGATGTGAGCCCGCGGTACGCCTCGTCTTGACGTGGCATAGCGTCGTTTCTTGATGTACTTCGCTGCGTACTGTTCCCCGGTAGCCCTTTTCGTCACCCTTCTCACAACCGCAAACTGACCGCTAAAAGCTATCGTAGCTAACGGATCCCGAAATAGCGGTTTCTTTAGTCCTCAATGATGCGCCGCGTACCTGCCCAAGTCCTCCCCGATCTCGTAGAGCTGTTCGAAGGGGAGCTCGCTGAACTTCATTCCGTGCACCTCCTGGCCGACGCTCGTCATGGGCTGTGGCGTGCATTCCGGCATCGCGCCTCGGCACTAATAGCACCGATTATCCCGTCCTTTGTCGTGTTCAGCGTTATGACTGCCGAAGCATTACCCGTACTAGTGGAGCGTAGTCAGTCTAAAACTCGAAAAGTTCCAGTGTCCATATTTTGGTGCAAATTCACAAAGGCACGGTAATTGACGCGTATTTACAGGAAATTTAAGATTTGTAGAGTGAAAATTGTAACAGGACGAAGAGAACTGTTGTACATCATGTAAAATTTAAAATGCATTCAGCCAACGCATGACGCAAACTCGGAAGTTTCGCGCGTGGCGGTTGTATCGGATTGACGGATTTCGATTTCTTGAAAGACGTCGATGGCGCACAACAATGGGTCGCAATCAAGAAGACGCAAGGTAGGAACAGCCAAGTTGAGCGCGTTACGCAGCCGCTGCGCACCGTGGCGGCGCACAATAGCGGTGCTGTGGAAACCCGTCCGGTCCGTCGTCATTCCCCATAAGGGTACCGCTGCTGCTGCGGCGCTGGCTTCGGCTGGTCGCTACGATGCGAGCGCGTACTCCGCGAAATTGTGGGCTAGCGGGCCGCCGGTGGTGGTGGACGCAGAAAAGGTGACGAGAACAAATGAATGCGTCCGCGACAAGGGCAAAAGTAAGCCGTGCTTTGCCGCCGATGCGGACGCGACCCGACCAACCGGCTGTCCGCAACCGACGACCAACAAGCTGCATCGGACTGTGGTGCGGCTACTGGCTGGCTGGGACGGTCAGCGCGACGGCCACCGACCGGTCGTTAGAGGTCGCTCGGAGGAGGCTGGGAACAAAATAAAAGCGCAGGCCGCTTGCGATAAAAGCGTCTTATTCGCCGGCTGATTAGCGCGGATCGTTCCGTCGGAAGGCGTAGCGGCGCAATAAGTCGCTGCCGCCATGCCATGTCCCATCTATTGTCCGCCAGTAATGCAGGTGTTACTTGGTAAGTGACCGGCTACAGCTACGCGAAATAAAGTTGTTGCCCGCCAATGCGATAGTTCACGTGCTAATCGGTTATGCACGCTCGAGCAAAGTGCTATAGATGCAGCGTAAAAAACCATGCAATCGGAATACCCGCGAGGATTCCAATCCCGAGGGGAAACCCCGCAACAATAGTGTTTATCAACGCCGCTAGGAAGTGGACACAAGCACTGACCAACCGCTTCTAGTGCGCCAAACGAGACGTTTACGAACGAGATCGACGGACTGCGACTCTACGAATGCGAAAAGGGAATGTTCAAACATGCAATGTCGCAACCCTTTCTCTGCTAGTGTAAATAGTCGAGGGGAAACCTCTATTAGTTCACCAGGTTTGTCGGCAAAATTGTTCCAGGCGAAGGAGGAAGATAAAGCGGAAGTGACTCATTGGTCCCAAGGGAACAATAGTTTGCCATCATCTTACACTGTGCCCGCAAGAACATATGTAGCCCAGTCCGACAGTTCGCTAAAAGGCCGTGTTACACTAATTGTGACGAAGAGTTTGAAGAACTTTTTCGTCGAATAAATGTAAACATCCGCTAGTTTCAGCCATTATGAAACGAAAACGTGGCTCGAGCGCTGTGCAGCTAAGGTAAGCAGGCGAGGCGGGTACACGGCCCGCGAGAAGTCCGTTATAGAAAGCAGCAAAGCGCAGGGAGACGCAAGCGGTGTGGTTGTGGGAGTGGCCGCCCGAAGCGCGTCGAACCGAAGAGACGCAGAGCAAACACAATCGCGCTAGGCGAAGTCGCGCAAAAAAAAACACACACGAATCGAAACATGTTTCCAGTGACGCGCGATACAATTCCGTTCGCGGAAGGGCAATGCGCGACATTTATCATTTCATAAAGAGGAGGACCCCCTTGTGCGAACAAGCGGTGCCGTTGGGAGGCGCAGCAGGAAGGATCCTCCCGCGCCTCCGGATGCTGCAGCACGACGAGCAGCGTCGCCCGAGGGCAAGACGCCGCTTAACGGGACTCGTACCACTTATACTTTCCAGCCGCCCGCAATCGTAAAAATGCGGTTCAGAGTTCTGATCAACTTTTACAGGCAGAGAATTGCCCCGCTGAGGCAATTATGCTCCATGTTGGGGACGACCAATAGGTCCATTCTGGCACGTTAAATGTCTTCCAAGTTCTGCCGCATGCATCCCTTCTCTGTCTCTTCCGTCTTTGGTCATACAGTCCCGTAGAATATTAGATTAGCGCGGTCTCCGCGGTTCACCATCAGCAACATGCCGGGAAAACTGTCGTCTAAGAGAAAAGGTATCGCATCTGGAGGAGCGTTTCAACGAATGTTTGTCGCTAGTGGAGGTTAGGGCCAAACTATGGGCTTCGTTGCACGCACTCTGAAAATCGTTTAGTCGCAGAAAGTTCATGTCCTCTCTATGCCGTCGCGTTTGGTATCACTCGTGATCCGATAAGACACAGGTGGAACCTCAAACTTTCAAAATGATCGGACATGCCTGAAAACTGAAAATACAGAAGTAGTGCCAGGTTGAGCTTGCAAAGATTTCCCATTTTGCCATTGGATATGCGCATGCTATACCAGTACGGCCCCATTC
This sequence comes from Aphelenchus avenae, assembly GCA_020875895.1. Lineage (NCBI taxonomy): Eukaryota > Metazoa > Nematoda > Chromadorea > Rhabditida > Aphelenchidae > Aphelenchus > Aphelenchus avenae. The sequence goes on from JNEY01000006.1 coordinate 312,505, forward strand.
GGTGTCCTTGAATGGCCGGTGAAAAGTTGCGTAAGACCTGCATGTTTCGGCTTTGCCGGTCCACCTTAAACACAGTTATACAAAGTTTGGAAAGCTGGATGCATGCAACAACTCTATCTTGTGTGCAGCAACAGGTTCTGGAATGCATGAAAGCGCAGCATGAGTAGGGTGACGAAATGGCACACAGTCTACTGAAATGATTTAATGTCTGTTCAAACAAATTTGTCTGCAGGTTACAAGTAATCCGGATAGCGGAAGCGCAGAGAGATAACACGGAGGCCATGAAATGGGATGATAGCAAGTTAAATAACCGCTGGTGGTAACGTTCCCTGATCGACTTTTGGAGGTAGGCTACCTACATCAATGCACAGGAAATGAGCTCGAGTAACGATTCTTAGTTACCGGTTGCCGACCTCTTACCGCGGATGCAAGTTGCACTAAAAATAGGAGTTTTGAGGCCGCCTGGCGCTAGCCGTGAGGGTGGCTCGCACAGGTGCGGGAGGTAGCAACGTCGGGCTCAAACACGAAATGCGACGAGGTCGTCCGCGCGGCAGAACCATTGAAGTGGCGGAGTGCAGTCGCGTTGAGGTAAACCTGGCAGCGCCGCCCATTGATTTCGGACTATCTCAACCTGTTAGCGCTCATGCAGTCACCCAACGTTACGCATACGATGTTCCTGTATGGTTATAGACACTTTCTAAGACTAATAAACTCTTAGAATAGAGACTCTAAGACTAAGAGTAGAAAAACAATGGGGTAAGACAGTTTGGTTTCTTAAAATCGTGCAGCAGGTGAAGTACCTTATCGACACTGCTAACTGTCGAGAAAGGATGAGGTTAATTACTCCTCAACTTTCAAGGCAGGCTGCTTTGTACGGTGCAGCTTCCGCTCTTGCTAGCTAGAGTACTTCACTCCCTCAAGCTACTTGTCCTACTGCTGGCTGTTCTCGTTGTTCTCTGCTTCAGGTGGACGCCGGAATAAACGCTTGGTTTATTGATGACGAGTGAGAAAGACCGCAACTAAATTGAGTACAATTAGTTGGGCCAAAAGGTTACGAAAGGACGAATAAAGCACGAAGAATAAAGTGAAGAAAAGGTGGCGGGCCTCTTAGGCCTTCCCCAACAGAGTGTGCTGGATGTGGAAGGCCGCTGAGCAGCCACCTAGCCCCACAGAGTGTGCGGGATAGTGCTAGGTGACTCGTCGATGGACTGACGCTCGGCGGTTGGTGGCAGCAGCTTAAGTAGCAGCATGCGGTGTTGGTCGGTCCTTCCAGCTTGGCGGTCGTCTGCGTTTGAAAACGGGCGGGAAATGTGGCGGCGGCGGTGGTGAAATGGCCGCCACACTCAAGGTCACGGGAAATGACAATGAGCGGGCTGACCGCAGCGACGAAGAGAAGTCGGAGAAATTAGCATGCACGCCTCGTGAACCTCACAGTTCACGACACTGGGGCCCGACGACGATGACGAAGTGTAGATGATGAAGTTGACGCCGAAGATGGAAGGGAACCGGGGGAAGGGCAGAAGAGGAGGTAGCCACTTGAACAAGTTAAACAAAGTGACGAACATAGTGAAGGTTAAGTGAGTAAATGAGCGGTAGGACGATCATAAGGACCGAACATAGAGGTGGAAGGCAGGTAGTCGATGAGGGTAGCGGCGATGGCTACCACTCTGGCTGGTCGTCTTGAGGGCGATCTTCTGCCGAGGTGGTGGAGTCCTGGTCGTCGGTTCGCTCCCGGAGCAGCTCCTCGATGCGGCTAAGCTTCGCGTCCAGGATGGCGGTGATCTGGATCGTGGCCTGGTGAGAGACGTGTTCGATGATCGCGGCGAGTGCCTGCTCTCCGAAGATGTTGACCACGTTAGCTGGAGCGTTCGCGGTGGGCTGACTGGTGGAAGGGCCAGCGGTGTTGGGAGCGGCGATGGTAGGGCCAGTGGTCACTGCCGGACGAGTAGGAGCGGTGGGGAGCGGGCCGACAGAGTGTGCCGGATTAGGTTGAGGAGTAGGGCGCACGGTTTTGCGCTTGTAGAAGTCCTCAATTTCGGCTGGAGGGCGCTGACCGGGGTTGTTTCCCTGGTACCAGGTCCAAAGGTCGATGCGGTGTTGTCGCAGCAGGTTGAACTTCCTGGACTCGATGGCTCCGATCTTGTAGTAGCCGCCGTCCTCGTTCTGCTTCGAGTTCTGCCACGGTGGAAGTGGGCGCTGCTGGTCGAGGATCAGTTGGTCCTCGTACCAGAGGAGAACATCGTACGGATGGAGGACGACTTGGGCGTGCGGGACGATGTCGTCTTTCTGCAGGTGGAGGCAGAGCACTTGGCCGGTCCAGATGTCGCGGTGAGGGCGGTTGTACGGTGGAAGGACGACGTACTGTTGGACGGTGCCGAATCGCGTGGTGTAGAAGTGGCAAATCTCGGCGATGACTTCGCAGTAGTCTTCGTTGCCGGCGTTGAAGTACTGGCGTCCAAACCAGAAGATGGCGTGGCTGGTTTTCGGTCCGGGAAGAACTCGTCGGATGCAGCCGAGTACGACGTCGCGATTGTCGGTGTCGATCTGGATCAGCTGGACGTTCTCCTTGAGCATCTTCGAGATGGGCGAGAGGAAGAATTCTTCGTCGACGAACATAACGTACTCGTGGGAAGTCCTAGTGATGTTGAGGAAGGGATCGGACTCCGGCTCCTTCTTCTCGTCGGAGATTCGGATGTAGCCGTAGCTCTCGTCGTTCGTCTCGATCGCTCGGAGGTGACGTAGCACGTACTGGAGGTAGGCACGGTCACGCAGCTGTTGGATGATCCAAGGAGCGTTCGTGAGGATCTTGCGAATAGCAGCTCGCAGCTTGCCGTCGACTTCCTTGTTCTGAAGCCAGTCGGTGGTGAAAGTAGGCCAGCCGGACAGGTGGTCGAGGAAGTGGAGGAGGGCCTTGTGGCAGTAGCACAGCCAGAGCTCGATGGCGCGACCGAAGTCCTTGTCGTTCGGAAGCGGGTCGACGTTTGCGGCCAGGCCTTCGGTAATCTTCTTCAGGAACCGGTTGAGGAGCTGGGGAATCTTCCAGTCGAAGTCGGTGGTCCGTAGCATGTCCCGAATGAAGTAGAGCACGTGGGCCGTCCGAGGGTGGTTGCCGCCGAGGCGGACTGCGTAGACGAGCAGGATCATCTGGCCCAAGCAGCGGACATGCATCGCTAGGATTTGGTCCAGGGCTTGTTGAAGCTCCTTGCTCTCGGCGATGACGGTGTAACGGCGCCAGGTGACCTTGATGATGATCCGGGCGACGAGAATGCTCTGATGGAAGTGTCGGACGTCTTCTCCGGTCCCGTCGCAGACGGTCACAAGGTCCCAGCAGTGGTTGGTCGGGCCTCCGTAGAATCTGCGGTGGTCCACGGTGTTGAATCCGAATCGGGTCTGTTGGGGAGCAGCCAGGGTGAAGGTGGACAGCATGCTGGGCTCGACCTTCCTGACGGTCACTCCTCCCTGAGTCTCGTCCGTGATAAGTTGACGGATTCGACGCTTGATCTCCTCCATGGACGGGAAAGCTGGGAGGGTCGTCAGGTCGAATCTCGGTGGTGTCGGAAGAGGACTCGGGCGTTCGCCTTCCGCAGTTGGAGATGGAGTAACGGCGGTTGAGCTGGGCGGGATGCTGATCGTTACGCTGGCCGTCCCAACAGAGTGTGCCGGATTGACGGGAATGGCCTCTGCATCGGATGTTTCGATGGTTTTGCCGACAGAGTATGCCCGGCTTGTGGTGAAAGTCTCTGCGTCGGATGTTTCGACGATGGAAGGTGTAGTGGCGGCTTCCGGCTGGTCGGCCTTCGCTTCGGGCTCAGGTGCAGTCGGCGTCTTAGCGGTTTCGGACTGGTCGTTGATGGTTAGAGGGTCCATATCCGGGAATTCCGGTGCCAAGTCTGACGAACTGGTGGCTGCCGTTGGACGCTTCCTGACGTAACCGCGACCCCGGCTTCCGCGCGATGAGTTGTTGCCGCGCATGCTGAAGACGCTGGTCGGGTTCGGAGCTGGGAAGGCGCCGACAGAGTGTGCCGGATATGCCTGGAAGGGGCCTTCTTGCTGAGGGGCTGAGATGGGTACTAGGGGCCGTCCGGTTGGGTTCGGTCCAAAGCCGCCTCTGAAGGTCCTCTTGGCAGGGCCGCCACGAGTGTTCTGTGTGGCTTGTTGCGACGGGAACGCTAGGTTCGCGAAGTCGTCCTCTTTTGGTGTTGCGAGGGGAGGCTTCGCGACAGAGTGTGCCGCATCGGTTGGGCCGTTAGGGTTCTGCGCGACATGGTACGTCGCTTGAGTGTTGGGCGTTGCTGCCTTCTGCTTTCGCTTCCTGATCCGATGGATCAGCCCTGGGGCCGGCCGAGAGAAGCGCTGCCGTTTCTTGGGCCATTTCTGCGAGAATGGCTTCGCGAGTGACTGCGTCGGGCGCAGCGGTGGCAGCTTCAATTTTGGCGGCGATAGCGCCGAAGATGGCGTTCGTGCGGTCTTCCAGGTAGCGTTTGCGGGCAGCTTCGCTGTCGTTGTTGCCAGTGGTGGTAGATGGCTGTGGTGGTTCTGGGGCCTGCACTGCTTCCACGACAGAGTGTGCCGTATTGGAAGCAGGCGGCAGAGTGGTGTTCGCCTCGATGGTGGTGAGGGCTTCTGGTCCGCTGTTGTCCGAGGTGGTGGTCGTTGCGCTGGTGGTGGTAGTTGCCATAGCGTCTTCTGAAATTGAGCAAATTGAGAAAACGTCGGCGATAACAGTGGTATCTTCGCAACGAGAAGGCACGCGAGGAATATTCCCAATGGGGTAGAGGTGCTCTAGAGCCCGGGTATGTTCCTGGTGGGTGCGGCTAAATCGGACACGGGCGGTGCGGATAAGGCAGTCCTGGTCGGGGAGGAGGTCGATAACGAGGGCTAGTCGCCAGTCGCAGCGCGGGACGTCAGGCTCCTTGATGAGGACGAGATCTCCGCGTTGGATGGTCGGTTCGCCAAATTGGTTGTTCTTCCTGTTGACGCCGCGGTTTCGGAGATCAGCAAGGTAGCCGTCACGGAACTCGATCCAGAAGGTGTCAGCTCCGCGGCGGGACTTCTTCAGGCCTTGCACGATTTTCGCGTGAAGGCGGTTTTCGCCGGGACCGACGAAGTCAGCGTCGTTAGGGTCGCAGTCCTCTTCGATGGGCGGATCTAAAGGATTTTGCGGGACCTCTTCACGCAGGAGGGGATGGAGAATGTCCAAAGGTCGGACAAGGTAGAAGTCGGTGTCGCTGTCCGCAATGTAGGAGAGTGGTCGGCTGTTGGCTGTCCGCTCGGCTTCCGCAAGAAGGGAAGAGAATTCGACGTCGGTGGGCTTGGTGCGGCCGATGCTTCGTCGAAGGCAGTGCTTGATCAGCCCGATCAAACGCTCATAAACTCCGCCACGCCACGGACTTAACTCCGTGATCGTTTGCCACTCGATCTTCTTCTGCTGGCAGAAATCGATGAGGCGTTCTTCCTCAGGGGTGAGGGTGGGATGGGAGGGCGGTGGGGAGTTCTGGGCGTTGGACGGAGGGCCGACAGAGTGTGCCGGATAATTTCTACGAGAAGAAATTCGAGAAATGACGGCTTGCCGGACAGGATTTCTCCTTTTATGCGGCGGCGAAGGGTCGTTTGCGCGCCGAATTTGGTTGATAACTTGGCGTGCTGTCAAAAAAGACGCGCCATTGTCTGACAGTATCCTCGCAGGGTATTCGCGTCGGGACCCAAACCGCCTCAAAGCATGCAGGAACTGCTCCGTTGAGAGGTCGGAACACAGTTCAAGGTGGACGCAGCGATAAGTCATGCAGACGAAGATCGCGACGTAGTATTTCTTCAGCTCGTAACCGCCATCTGGATGAGGGGCACGGATTAGGCAGGGACCGAAGAAGTCCAGGCCAGTGCAGAAGAAGGGACGGGCTTGGGTAACGCGGGTAGTTGGCAGCTGCGGCCAAGGTGGCGAGGCGTACGGGTGGAGAACTTCGCGTCGGCACGGGAAGCAGTGCTTGTAGATGGCGCGTTGGACGGTACGACGTCCACTGGTAAACCAGTACTTCATGCGAATGTTGGCCAGCGTCGCCTGGACACCGGAATGGCAGTTGTTTCGATGGTAGTCCATGATGATGAGCGCAGTCTCCTTGGCTTCCTTAGGCAGGTAGAGCGGTGTCAGCGCTGAGGGTCGCATCTTCATGTTGCCGAGGCGTCCTTTGACGTAGAGGAGTCCTTGGTGTTCGAAAATACCCAGATTCCTGCGATCGTGCTTCGATGGCGGGTGCCTGAGTTGGGTCTTTCTCAGCATGGTTATCTCGGTGAGGCTCAGATCCTTCAAGTTGGGCTTGTTGGAGGTGAAGCGGTCAGCGAGATCGAACCCAAGGGCTGGGGTGAAGATGGGCATGAAGGCGACTTTCTTGCGTTGTCCTTCTCGGCGTTGCAGCAGTCGTTCCCGGATGCGGCGTAGGTAGGCGGCCGCAAAACGTAGGACGTAGTAAGTGATACGAACTTGCCGTGACCACTGCGGGTACTTCTGCGCAGCTGCTGCTGGAAGGATGGGATCGGACGGAAGGGAACTTAGGGTAGCGACAGAGTGTGCCGCATGTGTACCCAAAGCTGCAATGGCGTAAGCCGTAGCCGTAGTCACTGGAAGAGGTTCAGTGATGGTGTCTAGTGGATTTTGCTTCTTCCGGGACCGCAGCTTGCGCTTCGGGATTCGCTCCTCAGGGGTGAAATGCTTCACGTAGAGGGCGGAAAATGTCGAACTTCCGTACTTCTCCAGGTCGGAGGTTGGGCTCGGGACAGAGTGTGCCCCATCGCTCAAAGTAGAAGGTCCAGTAGGCCAGAGGGAAGCGTCGAGCGCGAGGAAAGGGGCTCCGAACCACCACTTAGCGCAGTTCTGAAGCTCGGTGGCGGCCATTCCTCTCGAGACGATGTCCGCGGGGTTGTCGGCCGTCGGAACGTGCCGAAACTGAACGTTGTACTTGTCGCGAATCAGGCGGATCTCTTTGAGTCGGTTTTCGACCCAAATGTCCTTGATCTTCTCGTCGTCGGCGACTTGATGGAGAACGATGGTGGAGTCGGACCAAAGGTAGGTGGCCGTGATCGGGACGCAGATTTCCTGATGGAGGAACTGAATGGCGCGGGCTCCAACGAGTACTCCTAGGAGCTCCATGCGTGGGATGGTGTACTTGTCAGCGTCCTTGATCGGCTTGACTCGTGCTCTCGCGTAGACGAGGTTTGTTCGGTAGGATCCGTTGGGTTCCTTGATGCGCAGGTAGGCGGTGAAGCCGTAGGCTTGGCTTGATCCGTCGGTGAAGACATGGGTCTCTACGGAGTTGATCTTGCCGGTGGCGATCCTGCGAGGAATCCGAATTGTGGTGTTGTGGAAGTCCTTGATGGCCTCTCTCCATAGCAGCGCGTGTTCTTCAGAGACTTCGTCGTCCCAGTCGTTCTCGACCTTCCAGACCTCTTGGATGACGAGTTTCGCCAAGAGAAGTAAGGCTTGCACGAGGCCCATCGGGTCGAAGATTTGGGCCACGAAACGGAGCATAGTGCGTTTCGTGAGACGGTTGTCGTCGGTCTTCTTGCTGCGCTTGCGCTTGGGCTTCTTGGAGGGTTTTGGGCCTGAGGGACCGACAGAGTGTGCCGGAATTTCAGGGGAAGCCAGGGCGGAAAGAGGGTCATCAGCGCCGACAGAGTGTGCCGGGTTTGCTGGAGGTTTGGGTCGGAGGGGAATGTCCCAGTAGTCAGCTGTGACGTCCCATCGGATTCCAAGTTCTCGCAGCTTCTCCAGGTCAGCACGGTCGGCTTGGTCGATGGAGGTGTTGAATTCCGAGTTGTTGCTGGCGTACTCTCGAAGGGTCATCTGGATCTTGGCGAAGATCGCTTTGGAATCGCGATACTTCTGTAGGGCTTCATCGACGGTGTCAGCCAGGAGCAGGACGTTGTCAACGTAACAATTCTTCAGCATCTCTAGGGCGAGGGGCGAGCCTTCGTTCTCGAGGTGCATCTTGATGACGCCAGCGAGGAGGTACGGGCTTGATTTCAGTCCGAAGGGGACTCGGTTGAAGCGGTACTCGATGAGGTTGTCGTCGGTGGGTTCGGCGAAGGGGTCCTTGAACCAGAACCAGCGAAGGCAGTCACGATGGGATTCCTTCACGGTCATCTGGAGAAAGGCCTTCCCGATGTCGCTGACGATGATGATGGTCGGAAATCTGCTGCGCAGAAGGATCGCAGGCACCGTTGGCAGAAGGACAGGTCCACGGAAGACCCAGTCGTTGAGGCAGGTACGGCCCGGAAGCTTGGCACTGGCGTCGAAGACGGGTCGCGTAGCTGTCGTGGTAGAAGTCTCCTTGAAGACGGGGTGGTGCGAGAGGCAGTGCTTCGTAAACGGTGTCGTGCGAGGAGCTCTTCCGATGAAGTTGAGCATCTCGTAGTTGCGCACGATCTCGTGGTAGTCAGCAAGCCGTTTCGGGTCCTTGGCGAGCGTGTTTCTCGTGGAGATGGCACGTCCTTTCGCGAGGGATGCGTTGGTAGGCAGCTCGGCGTTGGACGGTGGTTCTCCGTTGGCGGTGCGGAACAGAAGAGGCACGCAGAAACGTCCATCCGGTTCACGGGTGTGCATCGTCTGGAGCATGTCTGCGGCGGTCTGGTCGTCAGGCTTCATCTCGTAGGTCCCCATGCCTGCGTTTTCGAGGTAGGAGAAGTCTCCGAGTAGTTCTGCATCCGACTTCTCGACGAGTCCGCTGAGGTAACCGGAAATGGTCTCTTCGGGTGAGGTAGATGGAACCTCAGTGATGAAGTGCGCCGAGTGGATGGGCACTGAGTCTTGGCTGCCAACAGAGTGTGCTGGATTAGCCGTGTTGGGTTTCTGCTTCGAAGGGACGTGGGCAGGGATGGGAGTCGACCTGTCCATTATGTCGATGACGATCGACTGAGGAGGCTGACAGAGTGTGCCAGAATCTCCAGGGGTCGCTGCGACGTTCACGTCCTTTGATACTTCGGTAGTGACCCGTCCGGCTCCGCCGACCAGTGGTCCGAGGACGGTATGGACGACGTAGAATCCGTTCGGGAGGTCCTTTCCAGGGCGACGTTGGAAGCGTTGTGCCGCGTCCTGACCGATGAGAATGTCGGGGCGCTCTCGAGTGGAGATTAGGGCACCTGCATTGCGTTGCAGAGGTGGAAGGTCGTCGCGATGAACGAGTGCGGTGCGCACGGATTTGACACCGTGGTCGGAGGCTACGGCATTGAGATGAACTTCTCGTCCTTCGGGTGAGCGGAGGATGAGGGAGGTGGAGAAGCCGTCGACGACGTTCGGTTTCTTACCGCCGAAGACGTTGACGAGCATGGTAGTGGCCTCGTGGTGGGGCAGATCTAGGTCACGCGCTAGCTCGATGGAGGAGAACGTGGCGGAGCTGCCTGAGTCGAAGAAGGCGATGGCTTCGCGTGAAGCGCCGGTGTTTGGGTTCACAGCGATCACCTTGATGCACTCGAGGAGGACAGCTTGGGTGTCCGGTGGTGAGGAAGTACTGACGGCGTATCCGTCGTCAGCTAGGTGCCAGCTCTGGTCGTCTATGCCCTCGAACTCCTCGGGTTCTGGGTCACTGCAATGACCAGTGCTGTCTGGGAGCGAGATCTCCTCGACGTCGCGCAGATACAGTTGCTCGTCAACCGCCGGGATCGTGGTAATCACGTCGGAATCGCCGCCTGTCCTGCGATCGATCTGCGCGTTCTCACTCGGGTTCGAACACCTGGCCGTCTGCAGAAGAGCTTGATGACCGGGGAGGAGTCCGGCATCTGAACAGGCTTCGCCGCTCTTCTGCGTCGTGTTCTCATCAGAAGTAGCTGCCGCATGGCAGGGTGTGCCGCCCTGCGCTGAGAAGTTGGCACCGTTCTTGTTGAACTTCTTGCGTTGCTGCTTCTTGTTGTTCTTCGAGTTGCCGGGGCCATTCTCTCGGCTATTCTGCGCACTCGGTGGACGCACGTTGTTCGCGGTGGCCGCTCCTTTAACTTCCTTCCCGGCGACGGTTTGAGCCTGGGATTGCCGCGAGCTTGCCGTTGTACCTCCATTAGGTGGCGGTGCCGATCCTCCGGTAGGATGCGGGGTAGATGGTCGAGCTGTCGGTCCTCCATTAGAACGCGATTCTGATCCTCCTTCAGGATTCAGTGACTGTGCTGGAGCTTGTCGAGGAGTTCCTGGTCGGCTTTCACCCATGTAGGTGCGACAGAGGGCCACGTGGTGATGCGCCTTCTGGCAGGCTTTGCAGGTCTCCGTTGGACGGTGCGGGCACGCGCTGCTCCAGTGGCCTCCTCCGAGACAGAGGAAGCACTGCTTGAGTTGTTGGAGTCGTCGAAGTCGCATGGACACCGTTGGGTAGACGGTGCACTTTGCAGACCAGTGTTGGGCGCCGCAGAACGCGCATTGCTGCCGTCGCTGTCGGTTGGTCGCCACATAGGTGTTCTCAGTGTCCGCGACGTACGTGCCGGTGTTGTAGTTCGGGCGGTAGTTGGATGCGCTTCCTTGCGCAGGACCTGGGGATCCTGGCCGACTGTTCGGCCTAGACCGGTTGTGGTCTGAGCTTCTTGGTGGATGGCTGTAGAGCTGGAGTCCCGTACTATGGGCGCGCTTGATCTCGTTGATGTGGTCGAACAGGGCATCAAGGATCTCGAAGGGTGGGACACTGGGTGATCCGACCTTCTTCAGGATCTCGAGTTTGATGACTCCTGGAAGCTTGCCCAGTAGGAGCTGTTGGAAGAGGGACTCTTCGCTGAACTTCTGGCCTACGCGCCTGAGTCGGCTGCAGATCCTAACTGCGTCCGTGTGGAACCGTTCCAGCTCGGTTGGTTTCGTCGATGGGTGAAACAGTGCAGCGAAGTCCTGCGTGAGAAGGTTTCTGGTGAGAAGCTTGTCGCCGTAAGACTTCTCGAGCATGTCGAGAACGTCCCAGTAGGCAGCGTCGGAGAGGCTGTACGCCTCTGCTCTGGACCGCGGTGTTCCTCTCAGAAGGGTGAGAAGATGTTGTAGTTTTTGGAGCGGGTCCAGTCGGGCTTGGCCTTCAACGACCGTGAGGAAGTTATCACGGAACTCGTGGTACTCGCGGAGGTCGCCGTCGAACGGTTTGATGGGGATCTCCTTGAGCGCCAGGTTCGTAAGCATCTCGCCGTTAGGTCCTTTTCGCGGGACGAAGTTGGCATTGCGGTAGAACGCGCTGGTCGCTTCGCTTTTCGCTGTAACCGAGGTGGACGGTGCGGCTGCGCTGTTGGAAGCGACATCTGAGGTGGGAGTGGGTGGTGTCGTGATCTGAGGTGACGATTCAGATCCCCTCCCGGCGGCCAAACTGCTGAAGTCGTCTGTCATACGGTTCACTTCAGGTGTTGCACGAGTCGGTGGCACATACGGTGGCAGCTCGTAGTCGTCGGTTCTCGTGGGAGCCGTGCCAGGATGTTGGGGCATAGTGGTAGGGCTAGCGACAGAGTGTGCCGCACGAGTGGGACGAGGTGGGGCTGCATCTGCCGTAGCGCCGTCCGTGGCGAAGTGAACTCCTCGGTGCGATCCATCAGGTTGCCTGGGGCGGTAGGTGTTGTCCCATGCCATTGGGCGTGCATTGTCGATGTTGCCATCGCGTGGGTCCGCCGTTGCCATAAGTCCAACCGGAGAGTGGTCGGGCGTAGGGCGCCATCGCATGCGGCCATCGGTTTCCTGGTAGGGGCTACCAGTGGTCCGGCTGGTCGCTCGGTAAGGTTGACTGGCAGGAGTATCGTCGCCGTGGTTAAGTGTTGTCACGAT
>JNEY01000006.1:324690-379705 GCA_020875895.1 Aphelenchus avenae
TCACCATCAGCAACATGCCGGGAAAACTGTCGTCTAAGAGAAAAGGTATCGCATCTGGAGGAGCGTTTCAACGAATGTTTGTCGCTAGTGGAGGTTAGGGCCAAACTATGGGCTTCGTTGCACGCACTCTGAAAATCGTTTAGTCGCAGAAAGTTCATGTCCTCTCTATGCCGTCGCGTTTGGTATCACTCGTGATCCGATAAGACACAGGTGGAACCTCAAACTTTCAAAATGATCGGACATGCCTGAAAACTGAAAATACAGAAGTAGTGCCAGGTTGAGCTTGCAAAGATTTCCCATTTTGCCATTGGATATGCGCATGCTATACCAGTACGGCCCCATGCGGTGTCCTTGAATGGCCGGTGAAAAGTTGCGTAAGACCTGCATGTTTCGGCTTTGCCGGTCCACCTTAAACACAGTTATACAAAGTTTGGAAAGCTGGATGCATGCAACAACTCTATCTTGTGTGCAGCAACAGGTTCTGGAATGCATGAAAGCGCAGCATGAGTAGGGTGACGAAATGGCACACAGTCTACTGAAATGATTTAATGTCTGTTCAAGAACAAATTTGTCTGCAAGTTACAAGTAATCCGGATAGCGGAAGCGCAGTGAGATAATACGGAGGCCATGAAATGGGATGATAGCAAGTTAAATAACCGCTGGTGGTAACGTTCCCTGACCGACTTTTGGAGGTAGGCTACCTAGGGCAAAGCACAGGAAATGAGCTTGAGAAACGATTCTTAGTTACCGGTTGCCGACCTCTTACCACGGATGCAAGTTGCACTAAAAATAGGAGTTTCGAGGCCGCCTGTCACTAGCCGTGAGGGTGACTCGCACAGGTGCGGGAGGTAGCAACGTCGGGCTCAAACACGAAATGCGACGAGGTCGTCCGCGCGGCAGAACCATTGAAGTGGCGGAGTGCGGTCGCGTTGAGGTAAACCTGGCAGCGCCGCCCATTGATTTCGGACTATCTCAACCTGTTAGCGCTTATGCAGTCACCCAACGTTTCGCATACGATGTTCCTGTGTGGTTATAGACACTTTCTAAGACTAATAGAGTTATAGAGACTCTAAGACTAAGAGGAGAAAAACAATGGGGTAAGACAGTTTGGTTTCTTAAGATCGTACATCAGATGAAGTGCCTTATCGACACTGGTAACCGTACTTCGACGTTCCTAAGCCGTCGAAGTACGGTACGCGAATCTGGCAACTGATTATGCATCAGGTCGCTTTCGACTAAATGACGACATAATGATAAACACGTGAAAACGATGCCCTTACTACGCAAAAAAACTAAAGTTTCAGGTCGATCCGACACGTGCGGAAAAGCTATGGCCCACAAAAGTTTGTGCTTACATGCAAAAGCGAGCCGCTATCGCATGCGTCCCATAGCGGGCAAGGTGAAGAAACTTTTAGGGGTCCCGTTAGGGGTTTCGTGCATGAAGAATCCGAAAATGGAGTTACTTTTTAATAGGCGTAAAACGGGGGAGGGCACAGGGTCACACGTTTACCTACATGTTATATCGTGGTGCATGAAGGGTAAATTTGGGGTTTTCGTATACGCGGAATCCAAAATAGCGTCATAACGAGCTTGGGAAGTTTCGCACTGGCCCATTTGGCCCGATGCATGCTCTAATGCTTTACCGCACTACGCATCCTCTACCGCAATGCTGATGGTCTACCGCTAGGCGCATGCTATACCCCTATGCACGCACTTTACAAGCTATGTGGAAAGACGCGCAAAGTAAGACCTGGGACTTCCAAAAAAAAACGCTAGGGCTAGCATGCATGTGACAACGCCAAAAATGCAGTAGTACTGCGATGCGAACAGTAACGCTACGATGTATAGGTTCTAGAATGGATGCACTAGTGTTACTTAGACGAAGGCAACTTTGACCCATCACGGTCGGCCACCAACGAATGACTCTCTGAGAATGGTGTTTCTGTTTCCGCGTTTCGGCAAGCATTTAGGCAGGCAGAAATTTTTGCACGTCGTGCCTTCATTGCAAGCCTCGTAAGTTTGCATAGCGCAGTCTTAGAACAAGAACGCAGTGGGGCTTAACCCTACCAGCTACCTGACCGCCTTGAGATGTGCAATGAGGAGGAATGATTTGCGCAATGACCTACCTTCTTCAAGCCGCGCTAGATACGGTACGGAGTCCTCACTGGACTGTTTGCTTGCTATTAACCAGATGAAACACAGACATCACTTGAGCTCGAAACGGCGCAGCAGTACAAGAAGAACTGCGCATTTGCCGCTAGAGCGCCGCGGAGCCATGGGTGAAGGGCGACGTGCGGGTGGCGACTGAAGCCAAACTCCGACTGAGATTCGACCAGAAGTGCCGGTCTGTTGTAGACCCAGTGGCTAAAGGTGCATATTCGCAAAGTTCCTCTGCTCAGAACTTCGTATAGCGCCTAGCACTGGATCACATAACAGGTTGAACCTTAGAGCTGCTCTGAACATAGCCGAGACCCAGCAGGTATATTGAGCTAAAACGTTCGCATAATTGAGATGACGCAGGGCATTCCGAAAATCCCGCATATCCATGCTGAATGGTAAGCAGGCAAGCGCCAATACAGAAATAAACCAATACAGAGATACACCTGGGTCAAGAAGACGACACTAGGGCAAGAAGGGTGACTACCGCAAATGTCAGTATCAGTGTATTCAGAAGGCTCCAGTCAAACTGCCTCGAACAACGTCGACACTCAATTCTGTTGCTAACTTTTTCTTCTCGCGCTGTGATTTAACGCAAGTATCAGAGCAGTTTTCTGGCCCTTATTAACCTCCAGAAGCTTCCGGGATAGCATAAACCCACCTTCATCCTGAAAATGTAATTCTTATAAGAAAATCCGAAGTACCCCTTGGATCGGCGGGTCATCTGGTAGTAATGGTGTTTCTGTATGTGTACCTTCATACTGTTTGCTTATAGGTAGTGTACTTTTTCATGCTTGAATTTCTTCGCAATACTGCCGATGCTATGTCCACTTGAAGAGTCCCAAAAGGAATTGATTTGGCGCACTGCTCTTCATTTGTGAAACTTTTCAAACTTTGAGAGGCATCTTATTACCTGTGATTCTTAAATCTGAAAGGATACCTAGGTCGTCATGCCTTACGCAAACCAGCCGTTGGTGACGATTATCCACTTGGCCGATGATTTGGTACGCTTTTGCCTCGAGGACACCGATCTGAGCGTTGCAAATGCGCTGCGCCGTGTATTCATCGCTGAAGTGCCGACTATGGGTAAAGCTCTTAACTTCCGCGCACAAGTTACGACGCAACCATTTAGCCATTGACTGGGTGCAGATTGAGTCGAACACCAGCGTCCTCCACGACGAGTTTCTTGCACACCGAATGGGTAATTTTCCTCCCTGACTACTCGTGTCGTATAGTAAGTGTGTTTCAGGCATGATCCCGCTGACTTCCGACGCGGCCATCGAGCGTATGGTCTACACGAGGGTAAGCTGAGAACACCATCTTCTGCTCACAGCCGCTTTAGGACTGCACCTGCAGCGAATTCTGTGGCCAGTGCTCCGTGCAGTTCACCTTGGAGGCACGCTGCGACGAGGAGACCACGAAGGCGGTGACTAGCGACGATCTCGAAAGGTTAGCCGTCGAGAGTACGTTAGAACTTGCGTCATTTTCAGCGATACGCCGGATGTAGTGCCGGCTTGCGGTACTCATCTGCGCAACCGACATGGCATGGAGGGGGAGAACAGCATTCTTCTTGTCAAGCTGCGCAAGGGCCAGGAGGTGCGCATGAAGTGCTTCGCGAAGAAGGTTCGTCATTACGCCAATTTCATAAATCAGTGCACATCGACTTCATGCAAGAACTTGCTCAACTTTAGGGCTTTGGTAAGGAGCACGCCAAGTGGAACCCGACCTGTGGCGTCGGCTTCGAGTACGACCCGGACAACGCACTGCGCCACACGGTCTATCCGAACTCGTCGGAGTGGCCGAAGAGTGAATTCTCGCAGCTGGAGGACGACGAGCACGAGGCGCCGTACAACCCAACCGCTAAGCCGAACAAGTACTGGATCAGCGTGGAGTCCACTGGCTCGCTGAAGGCCGAGAACATCGTCACCACTGGCGTGGCCATGCTGAAGAAAAAGCTGACGGACATTCAGACCCAGTTGCAGAACGAGGTCCAGGAAACAGGAGGAGCGGGAGCGTTCTAAGACAGCGCTGTATTGCGCAAAGAACTTGCTGTTGAAAACTTTCATGTTACATTCAATGTGCTGAGTCAAAAAAGAAACTTAAGGAAACTGTCTAAGGTGTCAATGAGTTTTCTGCACTATTCAGCGAATTTTTGGCTCAGCTCTTGCTACGTACTATATATCCAGCTTTCGTTTTCCACGCGGAATAAACTTGGTTCCACAACTAGAGTCCCATCATCAGCTGTTTTAAACAAGCATACTGATAGCGCCTCGACGCCGAGTCTTAGCAAGATTATGCTTCAGAAATATGGCAGAAGGTCCGAAACGAGTGATTCACGGCAGTCTTGCTGACCACGCAACGGTAGAGAAGATACTGGTAGGTACACGGCAGTTGTTTTGCGCACGCTTACGGCGAATTTAATAACGTCCGTCTTCCAGCGAAACCGTGACGCCGCAGCATCAGCCGCGGATCTGCGTAATGTCGAGACAATGGATATGTCGACGATCGCTAACCCGCACGAGAAGGAGGCCTTGGCGGAGTTCGATCGGCGACGCAAGGCTCGCCATTTGACGCTGCCGACAGACGACGTACAAGTGAAGCTTATGCTTCGCCGATGCAATGAGCCCATATGTATGCTATTCAAGCCTGATGGTAACTATGTCTCTTCGGTTTAGGCCTGTTCGGAGAGGACGTTTTGGACAGACGAGAGCGTCTGCGCAACCTCTTGTCGCGGATGTCCGAGGACGAAGTCCACGTGATCCTCCACAGCTGGGAGGAAAAGGATCAGAAGGTGAGATGCCAAAGGACTGTGTATGTTAGATGATTTTTCCTTCAGGTTGAACACGAAGACACCACCACCTGGTACCATCGTGGACCTGCGAGGCTCCGCGAAGCCCGAATGGCGATCGCTGACTTCAGTCTTCGAAGGGCCAAGCAACGCCTCGATTTGGCTCGTGAACGGGCCGCGCGATCAGCCCAGGAAAAGGCCCTTGTCAAGCAAGAGACAAACAAATGGGTTCAGTCGCTGAGTATATACGGAACGCAGGTAGGGCAACACAACCCAAGCAAGTAGGGCTTGAGTGTTCCAGATCTCTGGCACGCGTCTCACATCGTTCGCCGAGTTCTCCGGCAATTCCGAGCATCTGATCACGTCGAACTGGTCGGGACAAGTGAGCGTGTGGTCGGTGCCAGACTGCAAGGAAGAGCAGCGGTTCTCCGGGCACGCCTCGGTGCCCGTGGGTTGCGCTAAGTTCCGCCCGGGCGCATACGAAACGCTCGACCCCCTGGTGGTGAACGCCGCGAGCAGCGACCACGACGGTCGCGTCCTCCTGTGGAGTCTGGCGAGCGACCAGCCACTAGCAGAGCTCGAAAAGCACGGTGCGCGCGTACCTCGCGTGGCATTCCACCAAAGTGGTAACTACATCGCTACGTGCTGGTGAGTTTCGCAGCTTCCACGTGATTCTCAGCGGGTGGTTTAGCTTTGACGCCTCCTGGCGGCTGTACGACCTGGAGACATGCGACGAGATTCTGTTCCAAGAAGGCCACAGCAAGTCGGTTTTTGATCTCGCTTTCCAAGCAGACGGATCTCTGGCTCTAACGGGTGGACTGGACTGCTACGGCCGAGTATGGGACCTCCGCACGGGTCGCTGCATTATGTTCCTGGAGGGCCACCAGAAAGAGATATACAGCGTCGAGTGGCATCCCAACGGGTATGCACCTTTACAAATACCGGGACCGTAAACGCGGCATTATTTTCAGCTTTCTGATGGTGACCAGCGGCTCCGACAACACATGCAAAGTGTGGGACATTCGCATGCGTCGCATTGTGTACACGATACCAGCACACCAGAATGTCGTAACCCGGTAAAGCATAGTAGTTTGAACCGCTTGTAATCAAGAACCTCATTTAGAGCACGCGTCGATCCGACCGGAGAGTATATGGTTACCAGCTCCCACGACGAAACGCTCAAGCTCTGGACCACGTCAGGCTGGCAGCCGTTGAAAGTGCTGGAAGGGCACGCAACAAAACTTTCCTCGGTTGATGTAATTAGCTTCGACTTACTCAGGTCAACATGCTGACCGTCCATTTTAGATTTCACCGAATGGCAAATGGATCTGTGCGACTTGTTACGACCACACGTTCAAACTTTGGACCTCATCTCCGGAGACGTAGATCTCACCAATTATCCTTGACCGAATGTTGTTTACAAGTGTCTAATAAACCCATCTTGTTGCTTGCTCATTCTACTCTAACAATCTCCACTAAGGTCCGCTCAAGCGTGTTCAAGCCGCAAGCGGGGTTAAGCAACTAGCATGCATAACATTTTTGACTTTAAGAAGCTGAAAACAAGAGGAGTAAAGTGGACGGTCTACGATCAAATATATTTATTTGTGGTGGCCGGCATAGAGCGAAAGGCATGAGGGAAGTGACGACTACTCGAGTTTGGTGGCCCACTTCAAGTCGTCGTCGCGCGGCTTCCAACCCGTGAAGTAAGTGACTGCGCCTTCCAAGCGACGCCAGAAATGAATTGAATCGAGCGGAAAGTTCAACCAACCAGTGGTAATGCTGAAATCAAAAACAAATAATGACAGGAAGCTAACAGCGGCGCTAAAACGTTTTCGGGTCTCTTGGGACTAGACTTACCAGTAACGACAGGCGTGAGGGGCGATATGATGCAGCTTGTGGTGATGCCGCGGCAGGATTATGTTCATCTTCTGCAGGGCGACGATCCACGCGGACAGGTGAAAGTACGTATGCGACCACTTGTGGATCTAAACGATTGCATTTTAGCCTGCCCGAAAGAAGAACGTCAATGGTGATGCTGTCGTCAACAAACCTGGTTAGTCATAGCTACGTAGATTCCGAGGAACAGCCAGAACCAATGGTAAGGCAGTAGCGGAGTGAGCTCTGTTTCATCCAAGGTTAGGTGCTGGTAGACGATATGAGCAAGCTTCGGGACGCAGAGCATGAAGTTGTCTCCGTTCACCTCGATGAAATCATGTCTCGTAATTGCTAAATTGGAGCGATTACCAAAGCAAGTGAGTGCGATTCGCAGTACCTGTCGGGTCGACGTGATGCTCCCGAAATGGCCGAATGAAGTTCTAAACACATTGTACTCACAAACGAGACAACACAAGGCTTCTAAACACAAAGCTTCATACAAAGACAAGAGGTCTTACCCGTCCGACGAACGTCTCTACAGTGCCCCACGTGTCGGCTCCCCAGTGCACCACGCCAGAGGCGAAATCCGACACAAGGATGCCGAGCAAGGCACACAACACTAGCGACGACGGAGATGCGGCACTGAACCGGTAGACGAGGCATGAGATCACGCTGGCGAAGAGTACGCATGCGACGACTATGGAGATGATCTCTTGCAGGCGCTTTTCTAAAAACGACCATTGTTTCCGTGTTGCATGCTTAGAAAGTCCTACGATTCCACACGAACGATTCACCACTGTGACGATTCCACACGAACGATTCCCCACCAGAACGATTCCACACTGAACGTTTCCACACTGAACGATTCCACACTTGAACGTTTCCACACGAACGATTCCACACCAATAAAAATTTATGCCTAAGCCTGAACAAGTGGACTGGGCTAGTGTCTAAGCCTAAGCCTAAGCAAGCAATAACTTTTGAATGAACAACGTGCTTCCGGCCAACACGCATCGCTCGTGTGGTGTGGATTGTGTGGAATTTTTATTGGTGTGGAAACGTTCGTGTGGAAACGTTCAAGTGTGGAATCGTTACGGTGTGGAATCGTGCAGTGTGGAATCGTTCAAGTGGGGAAACGTTCGTGTGGAATCGTTCGTGTGGAATCGTGCAGTGTGGAATCGTTGGTTTTCCGCATGCTTATGCTTGTGCTCCAAAGTCGTTGCTGAAGCCTATGCTGGTAATCCTAGCGTTGAATACGCGGGACCTATGTGGTCGTTGAACTTTGTTACGTACCTCATCACGCACACCCGTTTTTCTCCGCGTATTTTGGGGTACTTTGTCCTCCTTTTATACCATTGTCTGCAACGTAGGGGCAGAAAACGTGCCAGTTCACATGCAATACCAGAAGTGACTGACAGTCGTGCACTGATAAGCTTAGAGATCGGAGTGCGCTACTCTCAGGCCATACCACAGACATGCAATGAGCTCGGTGGCCTACTTTATCAGAAGCCAATTAACGTGATGTAAGGAAAATGCTAAGGTAAACGAACACGAAATTCATCAAATTTGTGCTTCCGACTGAGACTAACTGGACTAAGCCATTACGAAAACCCGGCTTGGCGCTAGCCCCTGTGTGGTACAAAGCGATCGAATTGCTTACCTCGGTTGTACATGGAGGCCAAAGTGCGAGCGCCGGCGTGTGTGGGTCCCCAGCGTGGCTTCGCTTCACCCATCACCGTGTTCACGTTTCCGTTCGGATCGTCTTCGGGCATGCTGTATAGGGGATCCAGCGGTTCGCAATCGTCCTCATCCTCGGAGTAGGTGACGTCGGTGTGAAGAAGATCTTCGTAGGCGCAAGGCTCCGATGGGCCCTCCACCATGGCGGCGTGCAACTCCGGGGTAAGCATCGTCGACCCGGTCTAAATCGGCCTCGTTTAAACGTGACAGTATGAACATGAGTGGGTCATGTTTGAGAGCCACAATAGTTAGGCGGATGGGCGAAATTCGCGGTAGCAGAAGGAAGCGCAACGAGGTTATCAGCACGAAACTAACCTCTGTTCAGCACAGAGACAATGCAAACAAGGTAGCTAATGAACGATCACGGTTCACGTAACGGGCGAATTTGCATGACACGAGAGAGAACGAAATGCCCCAAATACGAGAAGGGCCGCGAAAGCGAAGGAATGCGATGAAATGTGCCAGATGTTTTTGCCGAGCGCATGCAATTCGTGCGGATAACGCACTGAGCCGTCCCCCGAGTCTGCCGGTATCCAAGGATACGTTGGCTCAAAGATTATTGGACGTTTTCGCATCCGGACGGGGCAACACACGTTTATCTCTCGGGCA
Organism: Aphelenchus avenae; assembly: GCA_020875895.1. Lineage (NCBI taxonomy): Eukaryota > Metazoa > Nematoda > Chromadorea > Rhabditida > Aphelenchidae > Aphelenchus > Aphelenchus avenae. Next base: position 333,857 of record JNEY01000006.1, read on the forward strand.
TATGCCCTTAAGTAATTAGCTTGACTACGCAAGCATTAAGCAACACACGCGGAATTCCCTCTCCAGGGTTATCAAAGTGCGTAGTCTAGCCGAATTGAACCGCAACTGCAAGGGGCATCACAGTAAAGATACCTTCTGGAAAGCGGAAAACATGTTCTTGCCGGGTCCGGCGACCGCCAGTGGTAAAAAGAGCGGCGAGAGAGCGGAAACTAATAAGCCTGCTCGAGCAGGTCCGTTGGGGCGATTGGGTAACTGCGATTCGAGGGCAGGAGGCGGGTCGAAGCTCAATGGCGCAATCACTGGGATTCATCCTGGCTCCCGGCCAGGCCGAATGAGCAGGGGGAAAGACGCCGCGTGGTGCAGAAAGTGCTGACTGACTGACTGATTTTACGTTAATTCAAGCTCAACTCGAACTCTTATTAGTTCCAAAGGGACACAAATCTGCCGGAAAAGGGTGAGCCTTACCGCGCATGCATTTGCCAGCGAAAAGCCCCATTAGGTACTCACGGTTTTCGTAAGCTCTTTCGTTGCTTTCGGCGGACGGGGCGGCTCTGGCAGTTGGCCCCGTTAGCCGCCTTCCCTCACTAAATGGACAAGGAAGTGCGGCTGGACGTCCGGGGTTTGTTACATTGCGCCATCCTTGCCCTCACGCACACGGCAGCCGCTCCTCCGCGACTGCTGTTCTTTGGCTTTCACGGTGTTTCCCAACATGGGCTTAAGGAGCGCATTAAGAAACCTCGACCGGACGTGTGCCCTCACAGGCAGTTGTGAAAGCGGGCAGTTAACCGGGTGAAAGCGGAACACTTTGCAAGCACGCAGAGCAGACTCTTGTGTTTCGTGCATACTTGTTGGGTTTTTTCGGCGTTCGCTTTTAGCGAACCGAGGGCCATTTTGTTCCCTCTGAGCTGTATGGGCAGTCACATTCTTCTTAAATTTTTTAGCACCATTCACTCGTGAGCACTCATTTCACGGCATGACATTAGAACAATTCAAGCTGATCGGTCAACGTCCCGCGTTGATCCGCGCGATCACTGATTACAGTCCGAGTTGATTACTTAAAAGGTTGGTAACTGGGTTCCACATGAAGGCTTTCTAAAAGACAAACAAGCTTTGACAGCGCTAAATCAGAAGGTCATTTGTTTATTCGTTATCCGAGATTCGGTGGAATGCTGAAGGAAGGGCGTAATATTCAGGAACATACGGGCAAATAGGAACGGGAATTGAGCAAACTGGCGAAAACAACTACCCATGGGGCATTACGGTGCGTGTGGCGAATATAAGGAAGGCATCTCGCATACACAAAAAGGCGTACATTGTAGTAAACTAGAAAAATTACTGCATCGAAGAGTACATAAGTGATGCGGAACACATAGCTTTCGACATTTTGAAGTGGTTCAAGCACTGGTACCCGCTATAGACAGCATGTTATACGTCTTTCTAAACCTCCCAACGTCCCATGCGCAAACCGCGACAGAGCGTGGCTAAGCCAACGTCGAGATGTATCCCATCCGCGAAGGTCGCTAGCGCAAATGTCTCCGTCAAGCATACTGAGCGCAGGATTTGCGACAGTAAAGCTTCATAAACTTCGATTCGCTCTTGCACTCGCCGATCTTGGCCCAGTATCCGCAGAAAAGGTTTTTGTCGATCAGGCCCTGACTTTCTTCGTCTGGATTCGATGTCGTAGTAGTCGTTGCGGAAGGCGGAGGCGTGGACAGTGGTCTCGATACTTCTGAAGCAACTGTGCTGGTACGCTTCATGCAGAAACCCGAGAGCAACCCTGGAAAGTGTGTTGAACGCAACTCACCGATTTCCGTCCGGCACAGCTTGCAAGACTTCCGACAGTAGTGCGCCATGTACTTTGCCGAGTGCTGGCAATGACCCAGCTTTTCCCACATCTCACAGTGCGCGTTTAGATCGATGCATTCTGAAAGCGTCGTCTAAGTGTTTGAAAAGTCTCTCTAACTGCTACATCAAGACTTCATGCGCACAGTTAACTCACTTTCGATCCGCGTCTCGATGACGATCTTCGTCTTCTCCATCGGAGGAGCGGGTGTAGTCGTCTTCCATACAGCCCTAACGGTGGGCCACGTGCCCAGCTTAGTGAGCTTTCGTACAGGCCATCGATCGCTGGTGGTTCTTGATGTGGACGGCGTGGTCGACGTAGTGGCAGGTGCAGACGTTGTGGACATCTTCGTAGTTGCTTTTTGGGTCGTCGCTGGGGGTTCCTGCGTCGCCGAGGTAGTCGTTGGCTCGTCGCACTGATAGAGAAGATTGATCTTCTTCGCATCAATCTCACTCAGCTTGTACCTGAACGTACATAATGTACACACCGCTTCGCAGAGGGGCTACAGCAATAACCAACCTCTGTCCGATTTCTGCCTTCTCGTCGCGTGGCACAATAGTGGGCTTTCCGTTTTTAGAGAAAGCCAATTTGTGGTAGTGCATGACCGACCCGTAGTCTAAACTTTTTGAACGTTTTTCAATTCCGGCAGAAGAAAAGCGTACCGTAGGGCATTCCTAGCGGATCAATGATTTTCCGCGGATACTTCTCGAAGTTCCTCATCATCCCTATAAAAGCAGTTGCGTGTACACTCATAGACGTCATGTCACCTGGCCTAATATGGTCTTCCTCGATGCGAACATAGTCATCTCTGTCGGTGCGAGAATGTTCGTGGAAGAATCCGATAGACTGAAAATCGGACGGCACGAACCTTACTTGACATTCTTTACACATTAGCGGCCTTTGTTCACGAAGTCAGTAAGGCTTACGTGCATGAGTTCGTGCGCAATGATTCCTTTTGTGAAGCATTTGCCCACCTCCAATGAAACCGTTTGGTTCCCACCCGCACGGCCCACGTAAGATGAGCATCTGCAAAGAGTCTTCTACTGTGAAGAACGTGCGTGCATACCCAAATGCTTGGTTCCGCTTGATGTAAATGTAGTCGTAATCCGACTCCTCGCGTGGGACAAAGCGAACGCACGTCTTCTGTTTATACTCGTCGAAGGCTTGCGCAATTGCCGCTCGCTGCCTGTAAGTTTACAATGACTCATGACAAGAGATGACACAAGGTTTTTAGGCTTCAAGATTTTAATCGGCTAACTTAATTTTTATAACGCCACGTCCTAGGCCTCACGGTCGATAAGGACGGGCAAGTTAGAGGTATCCCCGTGGCTTGCGGCCATCTCCGAATTAGCGGCCGTTATTTGGTCATGCCTACCCAAAGACCCAAGGAGTGACCAATTCTCAATAAATGCATGAGAATTCAAGCGTGTTTTGTATACCACCCGTTGCGCTGCATGAGTCAACGATGAGATAAGGTGTATTCACCGGTTTCCGACGCACTTCAAAGGGTAAACATTGCGGGAAAGTCGCTACACGAAGAGGACATCCGCGTGGGGATAAAAATGTCCACAATGGACGCCTCGGAACCGCGACAATAGACCAACCGTAGAAGGGTACTTACGAGAGTGTCATGCCTTCTTCAAGCAGGTACGGAACTCGGCCGCCATCCCAGAGCTTGTCCGGGTAGGTGAGGATGTTCAGAGAGCTGTAGAACTAAACCCATACGGATAGGAAAGTGCATTCGTACCAACCTTGAAGAGGCATAAGCAACTTAGCGCACACGGTCACTTACTGGCCTGCTAAATATATCTTCGAACGGGTTGCGACTAGGGGAGAAGGCGCCGCCATTCTGTCTCTGACGCCGACTTCTGCGGAACGTTCGTCGAATTTCACCCATGCCGGATCCGTACAGCAACGACCGATCGGCATCCAGAGGCACGCCCATGATGTCGCCCTAAAAGATTCGATGCAATATTGGCTTTTCTGAGGAGCTTACCTCGAACAACTGACTGTTGTGCATAGCGTCCATTTGTTCCAGCGTAGGTCTCTGAACTAAATCAGTACGGTTACTAGGCCCGCGAAAAGGGAAGAAGAAGAATCGACTATGGAATCTTCTTGAGCAGTCAAAACTCCGACAGTGCAGGTCGTACCATCCGTTTATTCAGGTAGTTGCGTACAAGAGAGCCTAGTGGTATTTAAGGTCGTTGAAACTAGCATTACTTACTGTTACAGGCTTGAAGCCTAGTCATATTCCCGTTTTGGAAACAACTGACGAGGCCAATTACCTAACTTAGGAAGATGATAATGCTGTCCTGTTACTCCATGAAGTCTGCATGCACAAAATGCCCATCTATCTCGCTTTGCGTGGGAGCGGGATTCGAGATTCGCTTCTCAATCTACGCAAACTAAGCTATCCATCCGCACTTTGCCACAAACCTTTAAGGGCTTGTAGAATACACTTTAAACATTCGGTCTTTCCCCAAGGCGACATGACACTTGCCCTAGACGTGTCCCACATCAGACTTACCAGGTATTCGCTCGGCGAGATCGAAGTCATCAGGCATCAAATAACGCTCCATCGGCGACACTAAACTCATGCTTTGAAGATTGTTAACGTAAATGGCGGAATACCGGAATCGCCAAATCCGAGAACTGGAGCGATCGTGCATACGGCTATGCTCGCTGCTGCTGTCAGGAGGTAATGAAATAGTGAATTACATCCCATTTGGAACATAACCAACTGCGGTAAGCACCAATTTTGACGCCAAGTCCAAGAACCAGCCCGACCGGGTGATGATAAGACCGCCGAGCGGTGAGAACAGGTCACTCGGCCAGTCTGCTGGCGGCCGAAAAGAACCTCAGCTTCTACAGATCCTCCGCGCACTGCTTCTTTTCGGACCGCTAGCGCTGGACAATGCGGGGCTCTCGGCCAGCGGCGACCGGGATTCACCGAGGCTTAGCGAATTCCGTTCACAGTTTAACTGGTGGCTACCTGGCGAGACGCGGGAGGCGCACTGGACACCGAGATCGGGCGGTGTCGTCAAGGCCAGAGAAGCCACAAAACAACTGCTTGATGCGCGCTTCTGCAATGAGTCCCATGCACTTCGACCCGTCCGCTTACGCAATGCGGCCGCAGGGCCGATCAGCGTCGAGAGCCGCGTCTCGAGTGGACACATGGCCGCGATCCCCTACAGCAAAGCGCGGCCGAGCGGCCTTGGGCTCGACCGTCTACCGGTGGACGGAGGCCATCCGACAGTCAAGCGGTTCCGCGCAGCCGATTGCCTGTTTAAGCAGCTGAAAACGAGTTTCGATCATTTGTTTTCTCCATGATCGCAAACGATTAACGTAAACCCTTCGACCTCTGCAGTGGGCCATTCCGAGTGGCCCGATGCTCAAAGTGCTGGCTCTCACACAATTGCAGTCAAGGATAACGGAAGCCTAAGCTGACATGTGTTTTTCGAAGTGAATAAGAAATAAAATGAAAAAATGTTATAGAAATGTCTCTGTTCTTCGTGGTAACGATGTTGGCATTTACAGTTCTTCGCCTATTGCGTCCGGAAAGAAGGTCAACCCCTCTTTAATTCGACAGGTTTAGTTCTACGAACATGCCCGAGTTCAGGACCTGTGACATGTATGATATGCATTGTCAGATCACGCATGATGCTATACACATTTGTAGCCAGGTTAGCTGCTTGGCTCCGTTACATGTAGGCATGAAACATTTTGCTTTTGCTAGGTTCGTAGTTCCGACGACGCGTTCTTACAGATCCTAAAGCTTAGAGTCGTGGATTCTGGAGTAACACAGGGTTACAACGACATTTATCACGAGGACTTATTGAGTCCTTTCGTCCCACCAAAGCATTCCAGCATTTGACCAGAATCGCTAAGTTGCTTTTGTTGCTGCTTCCTTAACCTTTCCAGGTCCCTAAAATCGACCGTCTACCTATCAATGTATTATACTGGAGATAAAAATATAGAAGCACTTCTTTAATGCCCTGCGTCTTCGTCTTAAGTAGCTGTTGCGGTGAACTGAGTATCAACAGAACCTTTGAACGGATGTCTGGTATGCGCACGTTTCCGAGCATGGTTTTTCGAGTAATGTCTTTGGACTCGAGCGGACTGGCGACTTTCTTGCCACCGGTCGGCGTCCTTGTCTGAGCGATATTTTCGGGACGTTCAACTCACCAGCTTCAGATAGACACTGTAAATGCCCCCAGAACATATGTCAAACGCAACTATTGAGGGACTGACAGCTGGTACCCATAGTGCCACAGGTATGGTTACAAAGCGTCATGCGAGTACAATACGGCTGCAGCTAATCACCTGCCGGTTTCTGTTCGCAGTCGTCGACACATTCTCGCCACGTAACTATTGATTGCAGTCGGCTGGCGCTGTTGTTCCTTTTTGGTAGCCGCTTGGCCATGCACGAGAGGGTAGTTAGTGACACGTCAGACGGAGCAGAGCGTGGCCACCGGCGAGAGGCGCACTCGAGAGCGCAGCTATCGCGGCCTCTGACCATTGCCGACGGCGGCGCGAGGCCAAACGCCACGCGAGAGCGCAACGCGTCGGTCACTCCGCAACGCGGCCATCCACAAAAACGCTTCTGATTGATGACACCCGCTTTTTTCAGATTGTGGTCACCGCTGCATGCATCAGGAGGAAGGACCATCGCATAGCGACGAAGCGCAAAGGCCGCAAGCACATCCGTCGCAACAACAGCAGTCGACAACTTCTGCAAACAACAACTTCCTGTCAGTACCTCAAGGCGATCCTGCGACTCACTCAGGTGCGCCATGCTTTTATCGCTTTAACATACACTTCATTCAGCATACCCGTAATTCTTGCTTTAGGGGGTGATAAGCCAGATAGCAATCGTCCAACGAGCAACGACCAAGGACAGCAAGGCAATGGGCAGTCAGTAGCGTCTTCTCAAGCAGGAGACACTAATGGCTTCCTCGAAATTTCCGTCGTAAGGTCACCGACAGTCTTCGGCGCTAATGCCCACCTCTCGCCGAACACTGACGACGAACGCATCATCGAGCGTTGCGATGTGCAGAGCTCCTTTAGTAAGTGATAGGATCGCTGAATAGGTGATTAGTGCAGTCAGAGATGGCTAAAAACGTGCGCAGAAAGTACATGCTTGTCTCTAGGCGCCGATTCTCGACCCTTAAAGAAGCGCTTTCTTTCAACAGACCCATCAAGACCAGCTACGGTGGCGTCAGCACCATCAACGTCGGCGATTGACGAGAGTCCTGCTTTGCACATGTCAGCATTACCTGTGGAGATGTCACGCTTCTTTCCGACAAATGTTGGTGGGAACGCCGACGAATTTGAGGTATCTAAACATCCGTTCATTGGTTTTAACATTTGTCCTCTAGAAAGCAATGTGCCAATGGCGATGGTACACCTTGGATGGCGTCAAGCTTCCTGTAATTCTACGAAATGGCTCAAAACTGGCTGCCGTCCACGTTGTCCAGATGAAACTACTCTCTAAATTCCCTCCCAACATTCCCGCCGAGGTAGGTCCCTCATCACGGTTAAGGTACGCGTTAAGCGCTTCAGGTGGCCGAGCGTCACACCATGGTGTCACACAAGATGAGCGCCGTTGAAGCGTGGGTACTGAACACCATCAACGCGACGCTGTGCCAGTTCGACCTTGGTTGCCAGATCTTCACGCCCAACGACGAGTTAGTGGACATTGAATCCGCGGAGCTCTTCTACTGGGTCGTGAAGAAGATCCACCTCAGTAACTTGGCGAAGTTCTACGAGAACGAGTTCAAGCACATTCCGCCGAGCAACTCCTGCCTCCAGGCGACGATAATGCGCCTGAGCAAGTAAGTTCCCCATCCGATCTCGCAGTTACTACTAAAGAGGGACGGTTTTAGGATCATCGCAGAAGACATTGAGGTGAGTAATCAGAACAGTTCCGCTTTCCTGAATGGCAAGCATGTTGACTGATTTGCCGCTTCCACCCACATTACCGCACTATACTTCGTAATAAACACTGAAAATCTATGTTATCCAGTATGTTTGCGACATCCAGCCCCCTCATTGTGGACGTGAGTTCTTTAGCGTATCGAGCAAGAGGTTTCACGGATCTCGGCCGTATCCACGCGCCAATATGCACCTCCTCCTCAGCCTACCACTTTCCTTCCCACTACGCCTACCTTAACAAATATGAAACCAGAATAAACCTTCTAACAAGAGGATGCTTTTTACGTTAATCTTATGGTGCCTTGGCAGACGCATGCTTGATGAATCAGTTAGACGCTTTATTCACGTCTCTTGGGCGGCAATCCATTATGCACATTTATTACGCAAAAACGTATCGCTCAAAGCACAACAAAGACATGACTACACAAGGACTAGCAACATGAATTAAAGAATGCTGCACAAGTTGCAGAGGTGCTACCGACTAAATAGCTTTGGCCGTAGCGCGCACCGGAAAGTATGGCACACAGTACCGACGACGCTGTTCCACAGCTCAAGCAGCGAGAACGGCGGTCGAGCACCGTTGGTGTAGAGCACAAACGTGTGTCCGTCGTGGTAGACGTTGCCGATTACGTAGTAGTTTCTGCAATGAAACTTTCCTGTTAGCATCTGCGCAGCGAGTTAATACACTTACAAAAGCGTTGAGTAATGGCGAAAGCCGCTGCGCTTGTAGAATCGTATGGCACCGTGATTCTCCGACAAGACGTGCAGAAAAACGATCTTCGGCCAGGGTGGACAATGTACGACAGTGTTTAGGAGGTGATTGAGGAGCACAGATGCGATGCCCTTGCGCCGGTAGGCTTCACGAACCGCTAGGCTAAGTATGTACACGCAGGGCGCTTCAGGATCCGGGTACATGTCTCGGTCCTAAAGGGACATTATAAAGTCCATCGAATGGCTATCCTATAGACTCCTACCTCGGCATCGCATTGCGAGACCCGTTTAACTTCGGCCACTAGCAATGAGGTCAGCGTATCGCAGTGAAACAGCCCGAATGAGATGTACTTCCCCGTGACGACCTCTTCGAACCAACTGTTCGGATAGTCGAGGGGAAACGATTCACGGCATGTCGCGCAAACCGCGTCCAGGTCCTTGGCTTGCAGGTAGCGGAGGCTCCACTCCGTTTGGCCGTTGTTCTCGTAGCTGCAGCCAGCGTCTTGCAGCAGCAATACCTGCGAGCCATTAATGTCCATCGCGGAACACGATGAGCGTCTCTTGTTGGTCACATAATAATTTCTATCGAACGGTTCCTGAAGCACTTTAGTTAGCTGTATATCCTGGATTCCAGCAACGAGGTCCTGGTCACGTTATTGAAAGAAACTAGCTTGTAGACGTCTTCGAGGACACAATGCCAATCCTGCCTCACGCGCGTGGGCTCACCAAGCGGGCCCTGGAAACGTTCAAACTGCTGCGCCAATGGCAACGCTGTCATACGTTCCTAGCGGAATTCGATGTGACGAAAAGTCGTCGTTAAGCAGTATTTCTTCAGCCGACTGCTACTGTTGTAACCGGACGGATTTTTTCAGTATCTACTTTTCAGTAACGGCTTTTTTCAGTAACTACTGCTGGGAGAATCACTGTTGCAGCTATAGTCGACTGGTTCACTTTTAAGGAGCATGGTTCCATAACGGGGAGAATCGCTATTGCGGCCACAGTAGACTGGTTCACCTCAATTCATTTAACACCATAGGCCGAAAAATTGCGTCACGCTGCTGTACATGTTGCTGCTGCTGCTGCTGCTATGCTGCTGTACTGTACGAAGTGGCGGTCGTAAGGAAATTTCATTTCATTTTCCGGCATAGAAAATTGGGAGACCAATATGCTCTTGGGTTGTGCTGTCGGGCTTCGGGAAATCCAAGCATACCGAGCGGGGTGATACGTGCCTGACTCGCCATCGTGTAATCTTGATAAATATTGTTAACCGATAACAGGTTTAGCCAGCAAAAATGGAACGAGCTTCGTTGAACAAACCACCCGGCGCAACGGGAGCACGATCAAGCATTCGCGCAGGCCGGGTATGTTTAATCCGCATGGACATGTAGCGAGCAGTAACATCTTTTTTCCAAAAAATCGACACTAAATTTAGGCTCTACTCTCACCGGAACAGTATAAAGCGTACTTCGGCATAGAGGAGACCCTCAGCGTAGCATCACTGACGCTGAATGACGCCACCAACAAAACAGCACTGGAGCGCAGCGCTCTCACTGAGGTAGCGCAGCCTTCCCAGACGGCCAAGCCTGCCAGTCACAGTGCCGAGCGGTCAGTGACACAGAACCGGGTATGGGTTTTTTACTATAGGTTGCGTCATCTGAGAGCCAGCTTAGCTATAGAGAATCTTTAGAACGAGGTTACGAGACCCGATAGCGGCGGTTCGCAGGACTTCAACCCAGTGACTGACAAAACGCCACCGATCAACCTGAACGTCGATTGCAGCGCCTTCGACGCAAGTCGTCAGTCATCGGGCACGAGTATGGGAACAGCGACGTCCACTCACAACGAGTATGCGAGTCCCGATAGCGGCGGTTCGGAGGACTTCAACCCCGTGACGGACGAAGCACCGCACATAAACATGGACGTCAACTGCAGTGCCTTCGACGCCACACGTCGGCCTTCGCGCTCGACAGTCGGTACAGCCCCGTCCACCCAGTGCAGCGACGAAACTGCCCATCACACCCAAGACGAGCAAGACCAAGCTGATAGTGTTGCTGACCATGGACACGCACAAGAAATGGCTTATCGCGGCACTGCCGCTGCCAACTTGCGACAGTCTGTGGCACAACCGTCATTGGCGCAGGGCCATGAGTTGCCTCAGAATTCAACGGTACGTTACGACATCAACATCTACAAGTAAAGTCAATAGCTCTTGCTTTAGATAGGTTTGGATGATCGCGTAGCAACTCAACAATAAAAATACACTGTCTTTAGACCGAGCATACGAGGCCCGATAGCGGCGGTTCGCAGGACTTCAACCCCGTGAAGGACAAAGCACCACCGATCAACCTGAGCGTCGATTGCAGTGCCTTCGATGCCAGTCCTCGGCCGTCTGGCTCGAGTATGGGCACGACAACGTCCACTCAGAACGATCCGAGTCCAGATATCGGCGGTTCGGACGACTTCAACCCCGTGACTGACGAAGCACCGCAGATAAACTTGGACGTCAACTGCAGTGTATTCGACGCTACTCGTGGGCCTTCACGCTCGACTGCGTATACAGCCCCGTCCACCCAGTGCGCCGACGAAACTGCACATCATACGCGAGACCTGCAAGATCCAGCTGACAGTGTTGCTGACTATGACATCGCACAAGAAGTGCCTCATCGCGGCGCTGCCGCTGCCAACATGCGTCAGTCTGTGGCACACTCCGTCATTCGCGCAGGGCCATGACTTGCCTCAGAATTCCATGGTACGTTACTGCAGCAACATGTATACGAACGTATCAATTCCACAGCTCTTGTTAGGCTTGACGATATCGTATCAAACTTAACAGCAAATGTAAGTTCTTTAGAACGATCATACGAGTGAGGATGACGGCGGATTGAAGGACTTCAACCCCGTGACAGACGAAGCACCGACGATAAACATGGACGTCAACTGTAGTGCCTTCGAAGCCACTCGTCGGCAATCACGCTTTGCCGTGGACACAGCCCCGTCAAGCCAGTGCGACGACGAAAGTGCCTATCATGCCCAAGATCAGCAAGAGCAGGCTGACAGTGTTGCTGACTTTGGACTAGCAAGAGCAGCTCATCGCGGCACGTCCACTGCCAACTTGCGTCAGTCAGCGGCATATCGTTCGCAGAGTCACGACCATAGCCTGCCTCAGAATTCAAAGGTACGTCACTGTAGGAACATGTACAGACAACTTCGCAGCTCTCGATAGGGTTGGTGATCTCGTATCAAACTTAACAGGAATGCAAGATCTTTAGAAGGATCATACGAGTCTCGATGGCGGCGCTGTGCCGGACTTTAATCCTCGTGACTGACGAAGCACCGACGATGAACATGGACGTCAACTGCACTGTCTTCGAAGCCACTCGTCGATCTTCATGCTTGATTGTGGACACAGCGCCGCCCACTCATTGCGGCGATGAACCTGCCCATCATGCCCAGCAAGAACAAGCGGGCAGTGTTGCTGACCTGGAACTCGCACAAGCGGCTCATCGCGGCGCTGCAGCTGCCAAGACGCGGCAGTCAGTTGCGTATCCGCCATTTTCGCAGGGTCATGACTTGCCTCCGAATTCCAAGGTACGTTACTACAGCAACATCCACATGTTCTACCAATTCCACAGCTCTCGCAAGTCGAGTCCAAAACGGCGCAAGTGCGAAAGTCGTATGTTGGCGGTCCTGGTGGCCATGCACGGTGCTCTGTCTTCGCGCATCGGCAGCAGCGTTTCGAGGGCCGGACTCCGTCGCCCACTTCCAGCTTGTCGAAAAATCTGATTCCGCTTCGCAGTGCTCTGAGGCCAAGCCGAATCGTGCCATTCAAGGTAATTTCGTGACACGGTACTGCAAGCGTAAGAGTATAACCTCTACCTTCAGAAACCCGGTCAGATCGTGGGCGGTGACGACAAGATTCCTGGTCCTCACCGTGATCTCCGACTGGCGAAGAATTCTGCAGCACTGCGCAATATCGCTGACAATTACGACTCTAATTCTTCGTCGAGCGGTGGCGCTCCAGTTCGGAAAACCGTCAGTCTTCAAGACACACGTGCCGATCGAGGCTACGTCAGGAGCCCGGTAATTCAGCGAATCGGTCAAAAGTAATTTGATCGTTGCCTCCTCTAGGGTCAAAATGCAGTTACCGTCGACGACAATCGACTGAACGTACTGCGAAAGAAGTCCAAGCGAAAGTCTGTTGACCTCCAGCGAGTTGTTCTTCAGCGCAACCTCCAGGATAAGGTGGGCAAAGTTTCCTACGCGTTCGTCACGTCTTTCATCAGCCTTGTCGATTGTGATTTAACCAATGTGTGTTAATTCTAGGCAGCGTCGATGTATAAAAGCCCGACACCGTCGGCCGGCAGCAGTCTTCTTATGGACCTTAGTACCATTTCGAAGTCCGGTTTCACCAACCGCACGAGGAAGCCCGTTTTCCCGCCGCTGCCGCAGCACTGGAAGGAGGTGGCTAAGCGGGAGAAGGGAAGACCTCAGTTGCGTTTCCCGAACGACACATCGTACGAGGAGAATTCAAGCGAGGGTGACCGCGTGGAGCAGACGCTGCCGCCGAGACCGGCAGACGATTTGTTGGACACTTCACGCAGTCGTCCGCGCCTTGTCGACTATGCATCATCGGCGTCTTACGAGACCTCTCTTGAGACGACTGATCACTCGGCTGGCTTCTGCGGCACGTCGTCGTACGAGAGGCATACGACGGGCCGATCGACAACGCAAAGCCATGACGAAATCGAACATGTGAGTCTGGCTCGGTTACGATCACCTTCGCTGACTGCTTTCAGGGACGACGTCGCACCAATGACCCTCTGCGTGAGCAGGATATTGCCGCTCCGTCCCAGACACTGCTGCAGGACGACAACGGCGCCTTCGACTTCGTAGGTGCTTCGCCCATATCGTTTGCTGGCCCGAAACGCGACAGCGATTGGGGCGATAGACCTGCTTCGCAGAACAGACTTGGCGGCTACCCGCGAACATTCGTGAACTCACCAGCGGACTTCAACAACGTGGGCCCTTCTCCTGTTATTTCACGTCGCAGACGATCCTCCTTGGACCACTCGATATTCACCACAGGAGGCAGTGACACTTCGGGCATGTGGGACACTCCGGGCAACGCATCGGCCCTGAATACCACTTCCACGCCCCTGCGTGCACCCCTTTCCTCGCTGCCACGCCGCCGCAGGTCCCTGTCGCCGTCTATTGGGTCTCGTGATTCTGGTGTCTCAGCTGCCTCTAGTTCCTCGCCTGTACACGTCGTCGCTAATCGGGGACGTCCGGAGCAGATCAAGTTGCTCACTCCGAAAATTCGTAAGCTAACGGCTGCACTAATTTTCCTTACAAGAAATGTTCGTTAAGGAGGCTACACTCTTCGCAAGGACAACGTCGTTAATGGTGGCGGAAGGAACGACGTCCAGGCGCAAACTGACAATGGCGTGCCGTTGCGTCGCTCGACACGCAACCGCATTCCACGACTCAACCAGCATCTTGGCCAGCGTGCTCGCTATGAGAAGGGCGATCCTTTAAGTATGTATTTTGCACTTGCCTACTATCTCATAGTTGCTCGTTCAGCCTTGGTGGGAGTGGCGAGTGTCGTTGTGAACGACCCGCGGCTAGTCAAAGCGCGAACAGTGGATCCCGCGGAAGCCCATGAGAAGATCAAGAAGCAAGGAGGTAAGCTGCTGCCACGTAAGCACATGTTCATGCGTTTGCTTTAGCAAAGCGTGCTCAAGTGAAAAGGAATGACAAGCCGGCGCCGAAGAAGAAACGCGGACTCGACGCGAACGTGACCGTGGATGACGACTAGACTAGCTCCTCACCGCGTTCGCCTATTACTGCCTCGCACTAATGGCCAAACTTACCCTTTTTGTCAAATGCTGGTTTCTTGTAGATTTTCGTCCAAGATTTGTTCAGCGTACTTTTCAAAAAGTCTCAAGCTCTTCATGCACGCTAACTGGAGTATTCCACTCATCCTGGGCTCAACGACATGCTCGCTTAACATGACCTTCTACTGGTTCACTTTACTCGGCTTTTGTCCCTTCGATGTGACTCTCTTTTGATGGTTCTGGGTAACCTCCTTGGAAGACTTGCTGCTTGTAAATCTAAGAATATACGGCCCTTCGGTTCCCAGGAGGAGGTTATCAGGACAGCAAAAGGAGGTTTCCGCGAATTCGAACAATTCCTTCTCTCCTTTGTCTGTGGTTGGCCTCATTTCTTCACTAATGCTAGCATTAGGCTTCCGAGGTTCGGGCCATGTGTAGCCCTTTACTCATTCGTCATGATGCCTCCTGTCCCATCAACATGTACCAGTAAATGTTGTCGGCCCAGCTATGCTAAATTAAACGAATCGGTAAGGCGCCATCTTTTCAACGCCCAAATGCTTTGAACAAGAAACATCGTTCGGACTTTATTATTTTGAGCCGCAAAAACAGACATTTAGGAGGACGTTAAGGCTTGAATTTTCGCAGACTTGCGATGATAAAGTGAGCGTAAGCCATTTCCAGTTTTGCTCCACAAGAGGAGAGACTTGTTGGAGACTTCGGAAACTCAGACTTTTTGCAAGCCGAAACGAGCCCTAAGCTAAGTACAAGTAATACGTCCAATAAGTAATGTGAAACATTAGGTACGATAGTGGAAATGCCCATCTCGACCATGCATCGATCTTCTTCGCTTGCATTCTTCCAGCTTCTCGCCTACAAGAGACGTTGGTAGCCGTTTACCACAGATAGACGCGCTGAAGGGAAAGGTTGAACCATGAGTAAACTGACTTGTTGTGCTGGATTTTACGCACTGCGCGCGTCCAGTTCGCACCGCTCAGGCCAGCTAGCTTTTTCGACAAGCCGCCAGTACTGGACTCGGTAGTGGCCGTGGATGGCACCGGCTTGACTCGTGCCCACCCTGAGCCAAGGTTTTCGACGAGTCCTTCGCAAGAGAGCTCGGGCCTGCTCCAGTTGGCCAGTCTTTCTGCCCCTCGTTCTCCCCAGCGTTTCGGACCTTCAGTCTTCCTCTGGTGAATGACAGCTTTAGGTTCTCCGTTCTCCTAAATAATGTGCATTCGGATTCTAGCATGAGCTGGATTGTGCATCACTAATCAAAGAGGAAACTAAAACTGAGTTCAGCAAACCCCAGTTACTCTCAAGAGGAGCACACTTGGATACCTGTGAAAGTATCGTTCCCTTGTTTCGACTGAATGAGGCCCAAGAGACTTGGTCGACCGAGGCGCCATCAGCCGCCGACTCGGCTTCGCCCGTGAACACGCTAGCACCATCGTCCAGTGAATGTCCGGAAGGAATCCGCGCTCCAGTTCGTTCGGGCAACACAAACTCTTCAGGCCCATTAGGCTCATCATTACACTAAAGTGCGGCACGCTGCACAAAGGCAAACACAGTGAATCGTATACAGTGATAGAAAGTAGCGTGAACGAATAGAAACGTGCAGCTCCAATGCAGATTGATGACTGCTTACCTCGATTAAGTTGTGAACTTCAGTGTTGGTCCTCACGAAGCGACCGATAAAGTTCCGCGCTTGCTTGCCAATAGCATCGCGATGATCTCGCAGGCGATTTCTCTTCTTCGTTCCCGGCATCTCACCGGTTGCTGCTATCGTTGCTAAACACCTCGGTTTGTTCTTCTGTATCCCCCGATCGACGCAAAGCTGGTAGGGGAAGGTATAGAGCTGTACTGGATAGGCTGCTCTCGCACTGGATTGAAGTACTACGTGATTAGACAAAAGATGGATTCGATAGGTGGCTTCAGGTTGTGGAAAAGGCACATCACGCGGATAAGCATTTTGAGGAGAGATAGCGTTCAAGAAGGACCGATGCTTGTGAGGTGCAGTTATGGTGTAGTGGAGTTGAGGTTAGACGATACTGGTTATGGCTGGGATGTGGAATCGAGATGACTGAGGACTTACGATCTTCTTTCTCATGATTTACTAGTTCCGCCGTAATGTCAACTAGAATATAGCCAGCTCATAGGACAGTGTACTTATTCTCTTATTTTCCGGTGGGCTCCATCCAAAATCGTCATTAAGGCACTAAGTATTCATGCGCTTACCGTTACGCTGAGAGTAGTTCACCACTAAACGGTTAATGACTAGAGGCGTTCAAAGAATGATCATACCTGTGAACTCGATCATGACACCGAAAACAAATCTGAAACGACCGCGTATAATTGTGATTGTCTAATCGTGCGTAAAATACGGAAACAGCCATAAACAGGTCTAGGGACTTCATGTAGGACACTTCGGGTAGCGACGTTCGGACCGAGTTCGCTTGCGTACTTAGCGTGAGCAACTACAAAGTGATGTGGATGAAATAACCCGCACTTAGCGCACTGACCGTTGTGATGGCGAGACTGACTCGAGCTGGCACGGCTTCGACGTCGAGCCAGAATGAGAACCACGAGATAACCACGATCAACGTGCTAAATGCCCATACGGGGTATCCAAGTAACGCGGCAGGCGATTACGTTGGTACGTAGGTTTGTAGAATGTGATGAGTGATCTCTCGAGAAACAAAGAACTCTGCCGTAACGCAGCTCCAGATGCCTAAGGTGCCGATTCACTTCGCGAATTTCTTGGGTGACGCGAAATGATACATACCTGTGCTGTAGTTTCCGTCGCAGAGACCCGGTATTAGCTTGACGATATGCATGTCTGAGATGGCAATGTCAGCGCTAAACCGAAGCTGAAGATTTCGACAAAAAAAGCATGTACACTCACTTCTTCGTGATCGGATCGTTTGGGGTCCACGCGATGGTCAGCTGGTCCTCGTCGTAGGCATCTAGATTCATCAAGTTTCATGACCAAGCCTTGACGAAAGTCCATGGGTACAACGTACAGCTGAGTATTCGCAGGTGGCACCACTGAGAATCGAGCGGGAAGTTTTGCAGCTGCATCGCACATATCACAACCATAGATACTCTGAAAAGAAGGCCGATGAAGTTGGAGCGGGTGAGAGGACAAGTACCGTGTGTCGTAGAGAATAGACCTAAACTAAAAGCGTTAAGCCGGACGCCATACAAGCGCACCTAACCCGTTCGGGGAGATCCAAAGCAGAAAATTTGGTTGCGTGACTTCGTGAAATTGAGCAATTCGGGCATTGGCAAAGTAGACGTCCGGACGCCAGATTCTAGAGCACAAGCAGGTTGGAATGAGGCAATGCGTCATACTTGTTTAGTATCTCCTGGTCTCGAATGAGAATCCGCCTAAAACCTGCGTGAGAATGCACGGTGGGTGAAGCCAGTCTTACGTTGACTCATTGTGCGCTAGCCGAGGATCTTCCCAAAACTAAAAATAGCCACCAATATTATTTCACCAAACGCAAGTAGAAGATTTTTAGGCCTAAACATACGCATATCCGCCCCGTGCTATACCTGTTGCAAATAGACGTCAAGTTGGAAGTCCTAAATTACAACGCTGCACAAGTACCGCAAACAACTGCGTACCATAGTTTGCGTGCGAAAACTGCTGATGCCCTCAATGTACATTGACAAGTTGATATTTGTCGGGATACCTGAAATCGAGTCCACGTAGTATCCGACTTCGTCCGACGTACCCAAGTGATGTGTAGGAGTAGACTGTTTGTCATAGGCGCGCCTTCCGGCATGCAACATTTCATCCATATAGAGAGGTATGGGCACGGACCGTGGGCCACTGCACACGAACTCGAGGAGAGAGGCGAGAACCCCTGCTTGGATCCAGATGTACGTCATTTTCGAGCATTCTCCGTAGCGATGCGTGCCGCGATGTCCAATTTTTATGCGTCACCTAGTTCTACAAATAGGCGCTTGTATGACTGCATTTCGAAATACTCACCACGCCACAGAATGACTGGATGTAGATAAAACATCCGAAACCATGTCACATTACTATGGTACTCCACCTGACAGTTTAACTACGCGCATGCATTTAAAGGGCAGAAAGAATCACTTAGCGGCTTAGTGACTCTCCGTGCCCGTCGCTCGCACGTGGATTTGACACTAGCCCACGAGATATAAACGGCTGCAGAAGTTGCGCCCGTTTAACTCGACTAGGTGTCAGATATGGGAGAAAACAGCTGACCCTTGAACATGCACGACGGCGTGGCTCAACACACAGGGGCATTTTCAAAGAGTGGTTTGCAGCTACAAAGCTACAAGGCTGCAAACGGGTTGGCCAAGTCTTTTATAGACGGTACTTATTATAAGTCTATGTTCCGCATCACATACGTTGCCAACCTATAACTAACACTACATGTCACTTAATGACACGACAATGTCCATGGAATGTTGTCCGGGCCCGGCCAACCATTGAATAGCGCCGATCCAAGTTTTACTTTTTTCTCTAAGCCCCAGAGACAACCCTTGGACGGGCATAAAAACAAGCTGTGCGACAACACCCTGGCAGCAACATTCACCTCGAAACTATTCGGCAAATTGAGTGGATGGTGAATGTTATCTTCTGCAGTTAAATGCCGCGCCCTTTCTTTTCGCGTAATCGAATTTTCTTGCCCTAGGCCAAATGATTCCGAACGGGAACGAATTCGAAGCGACTATCTTAAGCATCAGCGAGGGCAAATCCGGTGAGTCGACGACGGCCACGTGTGATCCCTTGTTCGCCGTGCAAGTCGTCAGCTCTTCAAAAGGCACTTAAGTTTGGCACTTTGGGCAATGCCGATGGTGAGGGAGCCTCCCTTCCGCTTACTGCACGCGACGAAGTACAACGATAGCAGATGCAGTGATCACGCTCGCGAAACAACGGCAAACACGGAGATTAAATGTGTTCCGATCGACAATGTAAACAAGGAACTAGCGTCAGAAGAGGCCAATTAAGCTTTTCGTGTACCCGTTAGCAGGGTGCGGATTAGGAACGGCTTTTCGGTGGCACGCGTAAAAAAGCGCTGGCATGGCACTGCCTCAAGTTCATCCTTGCGGTCAAGTGCTTTCGCCGCCTCATCGACATGGTTGTAATAACGACCGACGAACGACACGCCTGCAGAGCGACGCAGAGGCGAGAAGTTACCGGAAGGCGGAAAGAACAGCTCGTGTTTCCACGGCTGTGCCGTTAGACGCCTGGTGATGACCGAACTCCCACCTCAGTCCGGAAGGAATCCGTACCGAGCTCCAGGCGCAGGATCCTGGCGGTTTGGAAGCGTACCTTCAAAACATCGGTGCAGCAAGCGTGAGAACCTGCAATGCCTTAGTTGATGGCGTCTTCGGTTTCAATTCGATGCGACTGCAACCGCACTTTTTTCGCACTTTCCAGGCGTGCTACGCAAACACTCGCTAGCGCGGAGCACAACACCGTAGCCAATGGCGATCGCTTCACGGTGGCAAAATCAGGAGGCGAGAAGGGCCATGGCATAAACGACCATTCAAAATACGCATACTTTGGCGTTATCTTGGAGTTATCTTCGGGACTAGTTGATTTTTGAGACCTCGGAGTCCTTCGTCACCTGCCCCATTTTTGCGTTTCGTGGTTATTAGCCGGGAAACGAGGCAGTTCCAAAGTGGGCCATTAGCACACATCATTGAGGGCACCAAATGTTCACAGGTAGTGTGACAGCGGGGGTCGAACTGGCCCGTAAGTCTTCCCACATCGATCATTCATATGAACTAAGCAGATTTTAGCAAGGAACGCGACTTCAAAGAAGCATAAAGATCATGTCCGCGAGTTAGCATGTGCTTCGCAGATTTTCTTCCAAGCGTTCGTCCGGCAAGTCTAACACATGGATGAGGCTCTTGCTCACTCTGTGCGTCATTAGGCACAACGACGTTTGGGTGCACGTGAAAGGCAACGACCGGACGTTTTGAAGGCGTTTGAATTTCGGAAAAATGTTCGAAATGCCTGCGATCCGTGCTCCCAACCGTTTACCTGCAGGAAGGCGCCACAGACCTGGGTTTCGCAGTACGACTCTAATGCGGAACGGGGTATCGAATGACACGAACGCGGCTCTGTCTCTATGCCGGCCAAGCGATAGTGGCCCAAAAATCACGGTGCTCGTTGTTGGGGAAGTAGAACGAGAACACAAAACGGTATTGACAACACTTAGCTCTTTGGCCTTGATGTACAGAACGGCGACACAACTGCAGCCGCCCTATGCGAAAAGGTGCTCAAATTTGTACTACTTGCCATTGTGACGTTAATGTGCACCCTCGGTCAAGTTTTTGAACATATTGACAAAGCCACTCAGACGTAGCGATTAGTGTTAGTGCAACAAAGTCAAAGAGTAAATACATAATGTGGCGAGTGCACGAGGCTTTTCTAGCCCCTTGCGCTTCTTAATCGTCAGTCAAATTGCCTCCGACGTTTGCGGTTATTAAGTGTTGCAGGATGCAGCCGTGCGATGTCACGGGCGTGCGGACAATGAAATGAACGTGCTCAACATGCTTTGAACTCCGCACGCTAGGCGACGTTCATATCGTCATGATTTCAGTTTTCGGGGTTGCGTTTTGTGCTTGGATCTCGCGAACCGACGCTGCCATCTCGAACACTCGAATCATTAAGGTGAATCGACCTTGAGGCCGTAGACGAATCAAGGATATCATAGACAGAAAATGTTGCACAATTCCGCTCTTATCCCATTCCGATAAGAGCGCTTGGCATAAAATAGCTTAGCAAAAGCGCTTGGTAGTAGGGAGGTGGTGGGTCCATTTCCACAGCGGTAAAGCTGAACCGCAGGCATCCGAACTCGTGCACCAGCGCCAATGGTGTTCTGCGGCACCACGACGGTTTCCACGGCTGAAACATTAAGCATGATACTCATGCGTGCTCCTGAACACCGTCAAGAGACTATGCCCATGATAAGTAACGAGACCTAAGTATATCTAGTAAGCCGTTGTTGCTGTGGAGCTCCGGCAGAGAGGAGAAAGCTTTTCTGCGACTGAGGCGAAGTCTCCAGACCGGGATGTCTGAGCAGCTTTTGCTGACTGCAGGCGACCTGCGGAGCTGCCTTACTTGTCGAGTGATGAGTGAAGTCGACCATGCGCCGACGCAGGAGCAGTTCAAGCTGTCCAGCAAGCCAACGAATGGCCTGTTTATACTGTTCCACCTGGGGGTGACTTGTAGGAACCGACACTTTTAATTCCCGCTGGAAAACGACTGTTTAGGCGTTTACACCTTGCCGACTTCGTCTACCTAACCGTGCATCTTCAACTGTTCGAGTGCCTCACATATAGTACTAGTGCCTTGGTTCGAGTGCCTCACCTATAGTACTAGTGCCTTGGGCGCTCACCAAGTTTTGAGTAACAACAGTCATGGCTGTCTTAGAATGAAGCAAGGACCATACTTAGTCACTCTAGCTATTTTGAAACCACAATGGAAGAATATTCAGGACCTTGTTTTTGTTTGTTTTGGTGTTGNCTTTCACGGGGATGTTCGGCGGAGCGGCTGGGCCGTCACCACTCGCCAGTGTAAGCCTTTGCACTGGGCACCGTTGTAATCATGTCTTTTTAGATCCTAGGCCAATTGTTGACCCAGAGAAATCCGACGAATGAACCCAGCGCCGCTACGACCAGTGGCGGTGGCTCACCGAACGCGCAAGATCAGAACAATGCGCTGGACGACAACCCGCTTATGTCGTTCCTGAACCAACTGCTGGCGAACCTCAACGCGGACGGAGCTCGCATTCATGTTCAATTTGGCGAAGCAGGACCCGGTCATGTCTTTCAGTAAGCTATGCGCTTCTAACGTTGCTTATTTTACCGATGTTCAGGCCTATGCATGGGAGCTGGGGCGATTACGCGTGGGGCGACAGTGGCTTCGATCAGATCGTGACGCAGTTGCTGAACCAGTTCGAGGGTCAAAACGCTCAGACGGTGCGTCCCGAAGACCTCCAGCGCATTCCCATGGCGGAGGTGACGGACGAGCAGGTCAGCAACGGTGCGCAGTGCACCACCTGCATGGAGGCCTTCCAAGCGAAGGAGCAGGTCGCGAAGCTCGACTGCAATCACATATTCCATCGTCCGTGCGTGGAGCCCTGGCTACGTCGAAACAACACGGTACTTGCTTGATAACTACGTACATTTGTGACGGTTCATTTCAGTGCCCGATTTGCCGACAAGCAGTGGACCCCAGCAAGTGGCCGCCAGCTCCGAAGCAGCCGGTGGTTTCGGACATCGATGAACTCGACTAAGTCATCTTCCGCTCAACTCTTTCTCTGCGTCGTAGTTGCTATCGCTAGAGTCATGTGTATGCGTTGTATCACTTTGGTAGCGTCACGTTCCACTACGCGTCTGGCTTCCTGTTTGCCAATTTACCGCCTCACACCGGCTGTCGTAGTGTGCAGTCCTGTAAAGACGCTAAAAGTCATGTTCATTATGAAGAGTGCCGATAATTGATATAAAGTGTTCATGATTGACACTGATCATAAGGAGTGAAACACTGCTAGGGGTGCGACTTTTCTGGATGACTTTACTTTTAGTTCGTTAGTTCTTTTCAGAACGCTCATTCCGCCCAAAACGGGTGCTTAATGTTCTGTTTATTACCGGAGTATTGCATCTGGGATCTTCGCTTAGAATGACCAACTAGGCGAGCAAATGTGTTGGCCTCGTTTAACCAGATAATAAGAGTAACCCTGACGCATGCTGCACTCATAAACCTGACTTTATTATGTTAAGCGTAATTCGCTGTACATAAATGGGCAGTGAAAAAGAATGAGCTTCAACGGTGGGATATTTATGCGCGGATTAGCCGTTGTCTGTAGGCTCCTGCAGAACCAGCGTGCTTCTCGGGTGCTGCTGCTCCACCATCGGCTTGTGGGGCAGCTGCTTCCGCTCCAGCGCCGGCAGGCTAAAGAATTGTTGTGAACTGAAGGCGTTAAATGTCTCTGGGGTTGCGTTGTGCAGTCAAGACACATTAGTTTACGAACCTGACGTCCGCCCGGTGAAGAGTGCCACGCAGCGGGGAAGTCGTTCTTCAGGTCCTCCAACGTCGATTGCTCCGCGTGGTAGACACCACCTCGGCCATCGAAGACCGCTTCATGGTTTCCTTCAACCGATATGCTCGCGGGAGCTGCAGCAGCGGGCTCTGCAGCGGCTGGGGCTGCTGGCTGTGCCTCCGCTCCTCCGGCATATGGTGCTGCAGCCGGTGGTTGTGCGTTCTAAGCGGGCCCGGAATAAGTGACACACTGATGTTTCGTATAGAAAAATGCTGAGCTTACCTGCGCTGGAGGGGCTGCAGCTGCACCTTCTTCGTAACCGGCACTTAGTGCACTTGAAATCAGAAGAGATGCAAACACAAGCTGGCGGAGCATGGTGAAATCTAAGCAATACATTTATACGGAAAGAGGTACCCGTATAACGCGTACGTAAGGGCTTACTGGTAGCTAGCACGTGTGCAACGGCACTCGCTCAATAATTATGTTCCCACATTTACTGCAAGCTCTACGTAGGAAATGCTACACCTTTCGTAAACCTTCCCACCTCTACATAAAATCTCATGTCATTACAATGCCTAAGAGAACAAGCAAAGGCACAGGTATAGTCTACCGTAGAGACAAACCTAGGACAAATGAAGAAAACTTCAAGCTTTGGTGCTCCTGCACAAAGATAGCCAAAAGTTGAACTGACGAGGTGAACGCTTTACCTGGGCAATTAAAGGCCGTTTCCAAATCATGTTGTAATGGGCGCATCGCAATTACACATTACAACTTCCGATAAAAATTCGGTCCCTTGCCTCGTTTGGAGACGCATCGCGCCGCCTAACCGGTTCAGGTTCATTGACATAATTGACGTCAACACCGTACCTTCCAAATGACTAGAAGACAACAAGCAACTTAACCCAGTTCGAAGGTTCCAATGGCTTAAACAATGAGGCATGGGCCCAGTAACCGACAAGGGCACTAAGTGAGCAACAGGAAACCGGTTAAAACCCATTTTACTACAAGGCAGCGAAACACCTTTATGTTAGCTGGTTCGTGAATATTGCCAATGTTGCAAGGCGTAGCACACGCAGTCAAAAAACAACGGTTTAAACTCTAAGCCACTGCGAAAGGCGAGTGCTCGATGAAACACGGCAATCTGCGGTATCTTGTTAAACCTATGCTAGCGTGTGGTATTGGTAATACAGAGGAACGGCCCTGCATTTGAGGCATCTGGAGGCAAACCAGTCCTTAGCGGATCCTTGGTGAAAATATCTGGTCCTTAGCGAGTATCCAAGACCTACAGAAATCCTATGACTGTTATAGAAATCGCTTATGATTGGTTGTCTACCAATGCTATTTAAGGATGTGTAAGTGCTTCCCTACCAACCAGTGACATCTATCCTCAGCGTATGTATGTACGAGAACAAGCATAAGGGTCTGACAAGTAGAAAAACCCGCAGTTTTTTTTCTTGTTCAAACGATGTTTTGTAACACGCCACACGTAGTGAGCTACACGAAGTTGCGTCTTTATTGCGCATCTTCACTGGACCTTTAGAACCTGAGGATCGAACACATCACTCAGTTTATCGCAGAGGGAAATGAGATGATGCTTCTTCAGTTCTTTGCTATTGGTAGATGACAAGTCGACGATGGTGCTCCAGTTGAGCAGCGAGGGTTCAGCAGGCGGACCCGTGACGTGGGTCAGCAGCTTTACTGCTTCGTCGAGTTTGCCGTTGTACAGCTTGCAAACCGCCTCGTTGTTGATCGCCTGAAAAAAAACTAGCGTAAAAAACTAACGAATACCGGCTAAGACGTCGCTTTAAACTAACTACCTACCACTGAGACGTCTTTGTCCCGGAGAGACTTAAACTGCTCCTCAGCTTGTGGGAAGTTTCCGTAGAACACCGGCTTTAAGCTTCTAAAACAGATGTGATTCACGTGCCGGCAAAAGTTAACCCACTTATGAAGGGGAAAGCTAAGATCATTGCTTTGAATGGACAGCTCATGCAGACACCGCTCGAGGCCTTTTTCGTCGCCGATGTAGACGTATATCCTAACGAGCGCCTCCAGAACTGCCGCCTTCTCGTTCTGAGTTGAAGTGTCCATCAAGCTGCGGTAGAGCCTCGCTGACGTGTAGTATTCCTGCAAAGAAAAAGTCAAATTCTTCTGGAGAATCAAAACAACCTTAAGAAAGAACAGTGTTCGCGCTTTCGTTGACTTTACGCACTGCATCCGTTTCCTCCAAAGGTCTGTCGTCTCCGCCACATTTATGCGTTGACACATGACGAGAACTTCCTTCACACAGCCTTCTAGGCGTTGAAGTCGGGAAACTGCAGTCCATGGCTCTGGTGTGAACCGCGGAGCTTCGGCATGAATCAAGCGGAGGCTGAACGGTACCATTGACCCGCTCTTGCCCTCAGCAGCATGCTGTCGATAAAACTGGAAGAACATGTCTGGCGCGTCCATTTTTTCGAAAGCGGATAGCTCTTCCGTCAGCAGGTTGTACATCTTCAAGGCTAGCAGAAGCTGGAATCGACACGACCACACCTAAACTTACATTCAGCCGGCGAATAGCAACCACGACAAACCTCGAAACTGAGTGGCGAATTCTTCGACGGCCGACCGGCCATGCCGACTCCCTGCTCCATGCTGGTGAGCATGGCGGTAGTGACGTTAAGGGCTCCTCGTAAGTGTCCATGAGCCTGAGTATCATGTAGCATCAGCCAGTCAGGCATACTTTGAAACGTACGATTAGCGTTTTAAGCCCAGCGATGTCGTTCGTCGCCACTGGGCGTTGTACCTCTTTGCCAAGCTGTCTTGCAGTTAGCGCCACGCGATCACTAAGTGGTTGGTCGGTTCGGAGGCCGGGCATAGTGTAGAGCTGATCCATATGACCGCTCTGCAGTGCCGCTTTCAAACGTTCCGATTCCGGCCAAAGGTGGAGGTAGTATGTAGAGGTCCAGTTCTCGGAATGCATCTAAAGTACAGTCGATGTTAGCCGGAACTCTCACAACTGTTACATATCGGCTAACTTTTCTGCACAATTATTGATGCATCTTTGCGCAGAGCATTATGCCAGACTTTGTTTGCATCGCTATGCATAAGCGTGCTTGCTAAGGACTAGCTAAAACAGTCTCAAAGTGCATGTGCACACGTCAATTTGAGCAAAGGCAAGCGATGGTGAACACAGAAAAATGCCTAGATGCCAGATGATCTCCGATGCGGTGTTCGAAGACGGTGAAAGCGAAAAAGGACCTCATAAGGATGACTTCAAACGGGCTCTTCTTTTTGTCCGCCGCAAACGTGGAACCCAGCACACGTTTACGCGTATGGCAATCACAAAGAGTATGCTTGAATGATCAACCCTTTTCGCACCTATCCTCTAGCCGTTGGCAACAAGTCCCAAAGTGGGTCCAGCGTCGAGGAAGTCGATTCAGGACCCTCAGTATCCACTTGCTAAAAAACCAGGGCTACTGAATAGCCGCTTGCTATCGTGGAACACTTAACTTCGGTGGTTCATAACAGAGCCAATATAACCCACTAAACGCTATGCATGACGCCCAGTCAAGCCATTATGTTCTGAATTAGTTAGTGCAAAAAAGTGATTTGGTTTGAAAAGTTGACCCTTGGACAGCCATAAAGGATCTCGTAAGAATGCTTCCAAATAGACCTGTTCTAGCCCGTCGTAGGCGTGGACCACGGGTTTGTGACAAAAGGCTAACTCTCCTTATAAAATTGTGGTCATCTTCGTCAGTTTCCTTGCTAAAGTATAAGCCTCTTGGTCTACGGTTTACAGGGAAAATTGTGATTGGAGGTTCCAACTAACAAAAGACCGGATCCCCCTTGAACACGTAACTTTTTTCCTGATTAAATTTACGCCAACTGTGCATAGTGGCATAATTCTGTTTGACAAGCGCGCTTTTGTCATCCTCGATTAAGTTTAGCCACACGTGTATGCGATAAGTATCGCTCATTTGTGCCCTACGATGTGGTAATCAAAAAATATGATGACAAGCACGTGAATTGTAAGCTTTCACATACATCCGCTCACGGTCATCGTTCGCTGAATTGTTGCCGCGTTCTGCGGTGAGGCTTTTGGCTTCGCTCGACTGCGACCGGCCGCGTGCTTATTTACGTGCGCACTCGTCAATCGATACTGTTATCGCCGCACTTTTCGGACTTTCTGGCGGATTTTACCGACCCCCGCTAATCACCGGTCGCTGATGTCGCATGGGCCTGTCATTCTCCAATCAAGTTGATGACCAAGACGCATACGCTGACAACAACGCGCAACCGCTATTGTCATCAGCTGCCGAGATCGTGGCAAGACAGCGCCTTGCCGAGGAACTGGACCGCGTGAGTTCCTCGTCACGCAGCACGATTCCATCACCGGAACCGGGCAGTCGTCGCAGCCCTATAACCCCTACAGCGACTTCCTCACGCCGCACGTACCAGAGCATCGCAGACCTCCTCGCTGATCTTCTTAGCACTAACCAGGTGGGTTATCAGTGCTCTTCACGCGCGTGGTTGCTCCATCCGGTCCCCGATCTTGGTGTGCTCTACCTATACTACCGCCATACTGATGCGAAACCGGCTTTTTGTATCATCGTTTGGCAATTTTGTGTGATGAATTCGAAGTTTGCAGAACTGGATTTCTGGAAACAACTTTTTTAGCGTCAATAGGTCCAGGCTGTTCCACTGCATATCAAAAAGGGCCCAGAATTTTCTGCCACTCTGCTTTTTTAAGTCGGACATTCCAATTGTAGCTGCGCGTCAGGAGGTAATTTGTTTCTTAGGGCTTGTCCTTCTGACAAGACAGAACGAAAGTGGCACTTCACTATGACGCAAAACATGAGTTTTTATGACACCTAGTGCACTTAGTGCGAACAGGTGACGCATTTCATTCCGGACTGTAGCGTACGCCTTTTGTGGTTACCTAAGACCCTCGTGTGTGAGTATTTGTCACGGTTTCCTTTGCCCGCTGTGCTGTTCTCTGCTCCGCTCGGTGCATGGCGCCGGCCGCTAGCGCTGTCGCGTGTCGACGGCTGCCCGCACGTCGCCCGCTCTGCTTTGTGTACTGGCAGGGAGAATTGTCATCCTTTTCAGCTGGGGCTCGACAGTCACTGGCCGTTCGCGCACCGAAACCTCAGCATGAACGCCGACGAGGATGAGACGTCTTCAAGCAGTGACGAGGAGATTCCATGGTCTCTGAGTTGGCCAGCATATGCGCTAGACCTGCACTGCCCGCGCACACCAAGGCAACCTCGCCACAGTTGAAGAAGGTCAGTTCTTACAGTCTGTTCAAAATGTACAGCATCAGCTGACCGATGCCTTTTTAGAGCTACAAGAACCTTCAAAATGACATCTCGATGCGCTGCGGTCTGTGTGATATCCGCCCAGGCAAGGGCGACAGAGACACCGAAAAGTCCGCTACGTTCCAAGGCGCTAACATCGTGAACGCACTTTTATGCCGCGAAATTAACAACGGCCGCGCAGCTTTGACCAAGACCAGTGCCAGCATTCGAAGCCGACCGTACGTCGGTGGGTTCACAAAGGCACAACGAGTGCTGCTAAACAACAGGTAAGCATTACATACCTGAGCGGTTTTCAGCATTAACACTATGGGAACTGGGTGCTAATTCTTCCTTACTTCACCCATGACTTTTAAGGTATTTGCCCAATCGGAAGCGCAAAGTGGATGCAATAAGGGCGAAAACGTTCTGCGTATCCTACGTCGACGGCGGAGACGGCATAATGACGGCAAGCCAAGGTAACGCCAAACTCCGATGCTTTCAGTAGCTCAGAGCTCTCTTAAGATCACAAGATCCGTCTTTACCATCCGATGGGTCGAAGGAGACGCTATGTGAAAAGCAAAGAACTCGACGTCCCCTACGTGGGCTGGAGTATTCTTGACGTTACCGTCAGTCCGGACGGCAGGGACGTCGTCTATTCTACGTGGAACGAGAGTATGTACCAGTGCAACATCCACGATCGCCAGGAGAATTGGCACACGCTCCGCGTGGAGGCCGACGACGCGAGGTTCGTTCATGCTCTAGCACCAACTAGAGAATTCTTCAGGTTTGCCTTGTTCTCGATGCGTTTCAATTCCGACGGCAGCGAAATCGTAGCGGGCTCTACCGACCGACACCTCTACATATACAGCCGAGAACTGAACAAATGCGTGCTAGCGCTACCGGCACACGAAGACGACATAAACGCCGTCTGCTTCGGTGACGTAAGTCGCTCTCCGTTCGGTTCCCTCGTCATTCGGCCGGTTTAGCGCGACTCTCACATCATTCTCAGCGCTGGCGACGACGGCCTATGCAAGGTGTGGGACCGCCGGGTAATGGGCGAGTACGGCGGCGTACGGCCCGTGGGAACCTTCGCCGGTCACCGGGACGGCGTCACGTTCATCGACTCTCGCGGAGATGACCGCTACCTGCTAACCAACTCGAAGGACCAAACTATAAAGCTGTGGGATATGCGTTGCTTTGCGTCCGACGAGGCAATTGTGAGTTCTCTGCGGTTAGTAGCCGAGTGAAAGCATACTTCCGGGTTCAGAAAGCCACGAAGAACTCCGTCAGTATGCAGAAATGGGACTACCGCTGGCAGTGCTGCCCGCCCGAGAACTACAACAGTAGCCCGCTTCCAGGTACCTTGGCTCTAAATGTCTTGCCTGCTTACCAGCGTATCTTTAGGTGACGCATCGGTTCTCACGCTGCGTGGTCACTCCGTCCTCCATACGCTGGTACGAGCACGGTTCTCGCCCGAGCACACCGGCAGGCGCTTCGTCTACACTGGGTGCGCACGCGGAGGTTGCAGAGGTAGGCACTCTGCCGGGATTCATCTTCGATCGTGCGCTGTGTTTCAGTTCATGATATTTTCACCGGAGAAACGGTCAAGGTCTACGATGGCCATCGTGGCGTCGTGCGTGACTGCATGTGGCATCCGCACTACAACGAAATTGTGACGACCTCGGTAAGTACTTGCATTTGGTGTCCTCGCGGCGAGGCGTACTAGTAAATTGAGCACCGGTAAAAGAGGTATCACTAGTTCAGTACCGCAACAAGTTAAAACTCCAATCGGTAAAGTACCCATCCCTTATTGGGTAGGAAAGTTTACCGACCAAAACTTTAACCGGATAGTACCGGTACCTAATTGACGGCACTCAGCTTGCGTGTAACCTTAGAAAGCAAGCACCATGACGGATTCACGACGCCTCCTAAACCTAACTGTTTAGTGGGACGGAGAGACCAGTGTGTGGAGGTACGACGAGCGAGCAACGCGGAACATAAACCCCGAATCAGCGTCGGGCGTCATTGGCGACGAGGACTCGTGCGACGAAAGGTACAAGCCCACTGAGAACTTCAAAATACGGAGGTGCCGGCCTGGCGGCGCACCAGTCTCGTCCAGGACGCGTAATTCATTAAGGTGGTGCTAGGTCACATTTTTATTTCTATGCAAGCATCGTTTAGGCGCTCCGACTCGCTGAAGACTGGCGACGACGAATCGGAGGACAACGAGATGGACTTGGAAGGGGAATGATTTCGATTTCAAGGATTCGAAACAGATAGCGCAACAGTGATATTTGCCAACGTGCATTCGATTTTTATTCGTATGATTCATGGACTTTTCCATTTGGTGCGCATTGATGACAGTGGTGTGATGATTTCATGCGGGTCCACAGATGTCTATACGACAAGTCGACAATAAACCATTTTCTGGTAGAGACTTCGAGCGGCCAAACAGTGAAAATAGTTCAGGCCGCAGGAGGCTTTAGCGCACTGAGAAATACTAAAATAGCGTCCGTTTGTGCATGAAGGGTCATTTAGGGGGCAGGCAGGGGGACTCTTGCTTATATGCGGTGGCGAGCCCGCTATCGCATGTGCCCTTCACGGGCAAGAAGGAGAAATTTGGGGTTTTCGTACATAGTGGATACAAAAATAGCGTCTGTACGTGCTTCCAAAGTTCTGAAGTTTGGCATTTGGCTATGAGCATGCTCTACCGCAACGAGCATGCATGCGGTAAAGCTATGAGCACCCACCACCCACCGATTAGAATGACCTCTCCCAATGGAAACACGCTCCAAAAGAGGAAGACAGAAATGCAAATGAAGGCAGGAAGGGATGAACGAGCAAGGGGTAAAGGTGGGAAGGAAGGAACAGGAACATCCACATGAAGTAAAAGGAATGCATGAATAGAAAGTACGGAAAAGTAAGGACTCAGGGAAGGAAGGAAAGACCGAAGGAAGAACGGGAAAATGAGCGAATGAAGGACTAGGAAGAGACGAAGGAAGTAAAAGGAAGGGGGGAAGGGAAGGAAGGAACGACAGCTGGGACTCCTTTGGCCCTGTAACTACATTCTATACCACCTTTCATTGCAGCCTCCCAAAGAGGCTGCCAAAGAGGTTGTACCACCGGGCTCGATACTACAGTCTTACTGTCAACAGAAGGGATCAACACCAGCTCTAATTTGGCCGTGCTATCTATGGTGGATGCCGCTGATCATATGCCCCTTCGCAACGAAATTACCGAAAGTTAGCATTTCTAGCAGCAATGCACTCAGCACTCCTCAGAAACAGGTGGCCCCACGCTGCATCTACCACAGCCTTTCTAACCAAACGATGAAGTGAACGCGAAACGTTTAATGTCGAGAATGAAACCGTTAAAACAGGTGAAAGTCCATGCTTGCTGCACCAGAAGGTGATTTCGTGCTCAGCCGCCGCCGTCTTATTTCTTGCCCGACTTCTTGATGCCACCGCCAGCTAAAAAGTCGCGACATTACCTCCGGACATGGTTACACCTTGGCTGGCTTACCCAGGGGTCCCTTGCCGGCAGCCTTCTCGGCGAGCTCCTTCAGCTTCTTTTGCTCCTCTTGCTGCTTCTTTTTGAACTCGATATCTTCCTAAAATATAAGGAATGTCTTTGTGGACAAATCGAGACACTCACCTCAGTAAGAAGCTTCTCTCCCTTTTTCGGCGCTTTCAACGGCTTCGCTTTTCCTCCCTGCCGTCCGGACATGATGTGCGTTTCTATTCAAGTTTCCAAGCAACTACATTTGGGAACATCAAGGTTCAAGTACGCATTTGACGAATAGACAGGTACCTTAAGCAAGGCAGTTAACCGTGAACCTTTATTTCTTCTGCTACATACATGCGCTCAATGCTTGGACATTATTTACAAAAACTGACATAGAGTGAAGGTATGTACATGAGGCTAGACAGCCGTTTGCTTGTAGTTCTTTGTCTCGATGACTTTGCGACCGCACATTGCGCAGATCCCCTTCTGGTAGGCGCAGGGTTGGCAATAGTGGGAGTGCACGTGGTGGGTCAGATGGCCGCAGATGCGACACTTCTTGTACTGGTCCCGGTCCGCCTTGAACCTGCAAACCGGTTAGTTGCAAGCGGTCAGTGGCCGAGAACGCCGCGAGAAGCGGGCCAACATACTTTTGCTTCGAGGACAAGAGCTTGTTCTCGTTCGTGACTTTGCTTCCGCCGTGATCCTTCTTGATCGTTGCCAGTTTCGACAGCTTTGTTGTACCTGAATGTGGAGTCAAGTAAAGTGCAGACACAAATGTCTTCGAACTTACATTTTTCACACACCATTATTTGCGGAAGTCTGAAACGATGCAGTAAAGGACTCCGCCGGTATGAAACGACCTGTTCTACCAGGAAATGACTGAAACCGACGCTGAGGAAAGTACGTGAAAGACGCCTGGCATAGTGTCGTATCACGGCGTACGACGGAGCGCGACGCGTGCGCAGTATTATTTAACCAGGCGAGGGCGTCTGCGCGCTGTTTGGCCAATTCGGGAGGAACATCACGTATCCCGAAACACGTCACGCGTCTTCACATCCCGCCATGGTCAAATCGCCGAAGCAGGAGCGTTCAGCAAACTCGGCAGCCGCGGCAGCGCCGCAAACGTCGCAGTCGTCCGTCTTGCGGCTTCTCGACAATGCGATCGGTCTCTTGCTCTGCGTTTCATTCGGTGCCGCTTTTGCATATTACATGTTCAGTCTGCATGAAGCGCGGCTATGGTTCTCCAACATCAAAGAGGTCGAGCGCGAGATCTCGTTCCGCACCGAGTCTGGCCTCTACTATTCATACTTTAAGCAGCTTATTCATGAGCCCAACTTAACCATTGGATTGTCGAATCTAATGCATGATCGCATTACGGAACACCCGCGGGAGATCAACATCCTACAGAGGTTTAACGTTCTCCAAGAGGTGTTCCTTGCTGTGATCTACCGCCAGTTTCTGCCTCTTTTCTCCACCTCCCCTGCAGTATTTTACTCCAACTGTTGCTTCGTCGTTGCAGGACTGCCCGTCTCGGCGGTCTTCGCCCTCTCATGGCGATTCTCCAAACACTGGTTGTTCGGCGCATTATCCGCCTCGTTCATGTTTGTGAACCTCGACGAGAGCACGCGCGCATTCTTCACCGTGAACTTACGTGAGAACTTCGCACTTCCCTTCTTCTGGCTGCAGAACGCCGCTATCCTAAGCTCTTTTGACTCGCCGCGCAGAAGTTGGCCCTTTGTGGTGCTGTTCACGTTCCTGTTCACTGTATGCTGGCAGTTCAACCAGTTTCTGCTTCTATTGCAGTCCACTTCGCTGCTTGTTGTGGCCCTAGTCTTTCCCGAGACATCGCGCAATGTGAAATGGATAATTTCCGCACGTTTCCTTGGCTACTTCCTTGCATCTGTAGCGTTATTTCTACAGCAAATGATGTTGTTTTCGGTGTCCCTATGCGTGGATGCCGGCATTCTTCTCCTGCTTGCAGTATTCCCAGCTAAGTCCCAGCCTTCGATTCTTGGCATTTGCCTACGTGTACCTCTCGTGCTTTCCACCGCTTTAGCTTTAAACTTTCTGCTCAAATACCTGTTTCACGTTCAGTCAGATACCCATGTTTGGAGCTTCCTCCTGGCCAAATTTGGCATCATCGACCTTTCCACGCTTTCCTTCGAGTCAGCCCTCTACGTCTGTCACGGTGCTTTCGCCTTCCTCGACTACGGTTTTGCCGAGAAAATCCTTCATACCGGTGTACTACCTTTGTATTTATTGTGTCTTTTAGTCGTTGTTGGTGCTACCCTTGTGTCAATGTATAAGTTTCGTGCTTGCGCTGCTGACTTTTTTGCTAGTCAATCTGTGTACATCGCCGCTCAATCGGTTCTGTGTGGTATCATGGCCGTCATGACCATGCGCATGAAATACGTTTGGTTCCCCTTTATGGCCGTTATGGCAGCGCATTCCCTGTGTGTGCTTGATCGTTTCATCGGTCGCTTCCCAAAGTATGCTGTCGCTGCAGCGCTTACTGTGGCACTGCTCAACGAACAGTACAACGTGTACCTGTCGCAAGTAGCTAATGAGCAGGTAAGCTTCGGAGCCACCGAGTCAAGACCTTTTTTGGTACCTTCAGGAGTTCTACGATCCGGACACCGTGGAACTGATGGAGTGGATCGACTCGCTGCCAGAAGACGCCTCCTTCACTGGCAGTATGCAACTGCTAGCTGGGGTCAAGTGTTGTACCGGCAGGCCGATCACGAATCACCCGCACTTCGAGGATAAGTGGCTGAGGGAGCGCACGCAACGGCTGTACGCCATCTACGGAAGGAAGACGGCCAGCGAGGTCCACGAGATGCTGAAGCGGGAGCAGTCGCAGTTCATCATCCTCGAAGACAGTATCTGCCTTGCACCTTCCACCGGCTGCAGCACGAACGACATCGTGGACGTCTCCAACCGGCATCCCATCGATTCTGCACCCGACGGCAGGCAGTCGAAGACACCACGATTCTGTGACGAAATTCGCAAAATGACGCCCGCTATGCAGAAGTACTTTGCACTTGTGTTTGCGAACCGCACTTTCCGTGTTTACGAGGTGTTGTGATGCTAGTCGTTGTGACTCTCGATTCGAGCTTATTGTTGGGTAAATTATTCTTTCCACTTACTATGCGACGGAATCGTTCCAAGCAGTGTCACTCTGCTGAGTACCTATATCCGCTTCTGCACCTTAATTACTGCAACCCTGACGCGTAATTTTCTTCCCTTGACGAATATGGGTGAATTATTGTTCCGTAAAGCGATGCGCTCGGCTTAGAAATGCTAATGCTGCTGGAATATGTTTTAGATTTATTCCTTTTACCATTGTTTGTACGCAGGCGGCTTATCGCCCCAGCTGACGTAACTTCGAGCGCAGAATATAATTGTTGTTTCATAGGTGCCATTGTCAATGCGATGCCTTCTATATTCGCATCAACGCTAATTATTCCGTTCTTCTGCGTCATAATTCTACTAGAATGCGCGTCGTGTACTTCTGTGCGTCGCATTCCAACACAGCTAAGGCCCTTCACCGTAAACATTCACGGATATTCACCAGACCAAGTAAGTGAACTGCCTGCCCAACGTAGGTCATGTAGTGCTTTAGGAGGATGATTACGTGGCAGTAAGCGCAAAGGTTGAGCCCGGCTACGTCGTCAAATTCGAGCCGTTCGCAAACGCCGATCGAGTGCATCACATGCTCCTCTACGGGTGCTCTCAGCCAGCGTATAGCGGACAGTTCTGGAAGGGAGGTGCCACGTGCGGTGGGGGAACGCATATCCTCTGGGCTTGGGCGCGCAACGCACCGGCGCTATCCTTGCCCGACGACGTAGCTTTTCCCGTCGGACACGAAGGAGACCCGATTCAGTACCTGGTCCTGCAGATCCACTACGCGAAGCCGTTTGTTGGAAACGTCCAGGACTATTCGGGTAACTGAGCTCGTAGAGGATTTTTTGTCTCATTTATTCCCTTAGGAGTTACTGTCTTCTTATCCGACCAAAGACCGAAATACGTCGCGACCGTGTACCTCTTCGTCTCCGGCGAGCCGATCCCACCAAGAACAGAGGCCTTCATAACCAACGTCAGCTGCACGTACGATGGCGAAGTGGACCTGCATCCGTTCGCATTCCGAACTGTACGCAATCATGATAGTCATTGCGTCCAACTTGAAGTTTAGCATACTCATCAAATGGGGCGAGTGGTGTCCGCTTATGTGAAGCACGACGAGAAGTGGACGCAAATCGGGAAGCGGAACCCGCAGTGGCCTCAGGTAGCTTGAAGCATAGGTCAACAGTGTACTGACTCCCTATTTCTAGTTGTTCCAACCGAGTCCGCCAAGCGTTGTGATTCGCAAGGGGGACTTCATGGCCGCTATGTGCCGGTTTGACTCCCACGACAAGGACGAAACCGTTCCAATGGGGAGCATGGGCAGTAACGAGATGTGCAACTTCTACATGGTAGGCTTAGAGCCCCGTCTTAACATTAGCTTTCGAGGCGCTTTCAGATGTTCTACCGAGACGCTGACGCGGTGGATCCGTTCCCGAACGGAGCTATGTGCGGCTACAACGAGAATCCGGAAGTGGTGGTTAACGAATACCCGAAGGAGGGCACCACACTACTGCCCAAACATCCGGAGTGGGAACACGCGGCGCATCAGAGCGGAAAAGCGTTCGGTGTCGTGGAGAAGATGCAGCTGAAGACGATAGGCGGAGTCAACCTCGGGCAGATATCGGGGATGGCCTTTGACAAGAACGGGAACGTGGTCGTCTTCCATAGGGCCACTCGTGTCTGGGACGGAACGTAAGTTGGCCAAACACGTGGATTTAATAGGCTATTTTTGCTGCTAGGACCGCCCAAGTTTAGGACATTCGCCATGGACAATACTTTGGCGGACAAGAGTCCTATTGATGCGCCGACCGTGCTTGTGGCTGAGGACACACCCAGTGGCCTCAAGCTTGTAGGCAAGTATGGCAAGTCAAAGTAAGTGTGCACCATTAGAGGGATAAGTAGTACACTTTTGCTTTGAGGTTCTACTTGCCGCACGGCATTTTGGTCGACGCAAGCAACTACTACTACACCACCGACGTGGGTTCGCACCAGGTTATCAAGTGGAAGGTAGAAGGAGGTCAGTTTACTTCCTTCTGTAGGGTAATTGTTCCATGTTCTACCATGGCAGCTTGAGAGATTTGATCAGATGCTGACAACTGCGTTTAGACGATTTGGTCCCCGTATGGCAACTTGGCGAGAAATTTGTGCCGGGCAACGACCGGGAGCACTTCTGCAAGCCAGCTGCGATCGCAGTGGCGCAGTGGGACGGAAGCATCTACATTGCTGACGGCTACTGCAACAGCCGCGTTATGCACTTCGCTAAGGACGGTCGCTACATTGGCGAATGGGGTCAGCCGTCGCAAGCGAGCCGGAAGCCGCAAAGATCACGCTCGGTACTTTCTCCCTACCGCACGACATCTCCATCGACCACTATCAGAGGCAGATCTACGTCGCGGACCGCGAGAACGGACGCGTGCAGACGTTTGCGGAGCATGGAGAACCTCTGCACGAGATTAGGCACCCGAAGGAGTTCCAGAACGTTTACTCGGCGCATTTCTGTCCACGTAAGCGCATGCCAACTGTTTATAATTTGACTTGCAAGTTTAGAGCGGGGCCTCTTCTTCATTCCCGGAATGAGTTTCGACCTCCAGCGTCATCCTATTCTCGCGTACGCAGTGCCGCTGAATTCGACCGAAATCCAGTACTCCTTCGCGCCGAAATCCGCTAGCTTCCAACGTCCGCACATCCTTCGTGCACGGGACAACAACATCTGGGTTGGAGAAATCTCGGAGACCGGCGGAGTCCTATGGAGGCTCGAGATACAAGCGGAGCTAAAGCATCACGCGATGCCTTCCGGTGGTCAAGCAGAAGGAGAAGTGCTGGCCGTTTCTAGTCCATATGGGAAATCGGACGTATCAGCAGTGCTCTTCGCCTCGGTGGCCGTTTTGCTCGTTGGAGCGGCAGCCTACTTCACTGTGCGGCTCTACAAACGGAAGACAGCTACGCCTCAGACCGTGCTCGACCGAAAGGTAGGATAGCACAACCGCCAACAAAACGACGAACGATGCTTTAGGGCTTTAAACCTCTCCGAACGATGGACTTCAGCTCAGACGAAGAGGATCTTGATAATGTTCTTAACGGGCCATAAATTGCCAACCACATGCCACTACTACCTGGGAATTGCAGCTGTTTTAAGCGAAATTTTTACATACCGGGCTTCTTCATCATCCCTGTGATACGCGCTAGATTTCCTATACTTACAGTGCATATCGTCTCTGTACAGCTGTGCTGTTATTTATCCCGTTGTGATTGTTTGCAGTTCCGCCACAGCTTGTACTACACGCTTGAATTTGGGTGCTTGTTGCTTCCTTCAATAAAGACGGTCTAGACTATGGTTAGCGCACTGCATGAACAGTGGTTTTATGGCTGGCATTAGTGGCAAGGCTGTTCGGAGGTGTATTCGTTGTTGTGTTGACATTCTGTCTACGTTTTTAGTGTTCTTCCCATAAGGATGGCTCGTGGTGCATGAGGACCTAAAAAGCGCCAACGGTTAAACCGATGAATTCTATTCTGAACGAGGGCAACGTTAACTACTCACGACACTAACTAAAACTGAAGCTTGTCAGAGAAACCGTTGACCCGTGCGACCCATGAATGTAAAATACTCCAGACTAGAGCATGTTTGCTCTCACTTTAGCTCTCTTTAGCTGCTCGCTCTCGCTCTCTTTAGCACCGTCGCACTGATGCTGTTTCGTGATCTGTTTAGCTGGCTACCCACCATTGAGTGGCTTGACTCTCTTCACAAAATATTATGCCAGTTTACCGATACTTATCTTGTCTGCATCGGCGTTAGGTCACGAGAAAATAAAACATTGAGAGAGAGCTAATCTTGCAATGGATTAATCCGTTGCAATGCCATCCTACTTTTTGAACTGTGCTTGCGACCAATAGTCAGCAGGAGATAAAGCAGACAGCAGGAGATATTAGGTTGCATCCGGACATTATTTCCGTTGTCTCTTGCGTCCTTGGACTTTCCACTGCCAAGGATCCGGACTTAAAGGACGAATCCGGCAACAAACAGCTCGAGACCTACAATGTACACTTCCGGAAATCACACCCGTTCCACGAGTTTGAAATCGCGCTCCTGCGGAGGCGCTGTGATGTGCATGCGGTGAGGTCGCGTGTTAGCGCATTACCATATCCGAACCAATTGTAGTATTAGTTCACGCGACGAGTGAGTTATTATGGGAAAACATTCGGCTGCGAGGCGAAAGGTTTCCGCGTATGCCGTCGGACGTTTAAAGCGCCCGACCTGTCAACCGCAGCGCAACGAGCGACCAACTTTCACTCGGGTGAAATTCTCAAGGCCCCGTGCAAGTGCAAAAAAGCACTGACGGTCACCGCCGCCGCCGCCGCTGCGTCGCATGGCAGGCGGGCGTCGCACCCGTGAGACCGGCGGTGAGCACGTCCTTTGATGGGTCCAAACGGAACGAACGAGTGCGGCGGCAGCGGCGGCGAGGTCTCGCATCCGCCACCGCCTCGCTCTCCGGCCCGCCACGCACTCTACTCGCCTGGCGCCTCTCGCACTCGCGTCCTCTTCGCATGCGAGCGGCGTGCGACTGACTCACGGCGGGCGGCGGCGAAAGAGTGCAATAGCAGCGAAGAGTACGGGGGTCGTTGTTCGGCTCGGCCAAACGTCGGCCCCTCTCTTCCGTTCTTGTTACATAGCTGGCTAACGCGACTAGGAATGAAATTATTCCCGACTTCTCAGCCTGCGATAATCGATATAAGCTGTCCTTTCATTACCTTATTAGGAAACGTGAAATCAAAGGCCTCCACTTTCGCAGTGCCGCGCGGCCCGAATATTGATGAATATCTTTCCGCGCCAAACTCATGCGCACTTTCACTGCACAATGTTTGAACTGCGTCCAGGTCAGCTGAAGGTTTCAGCAAAATGTTGTTGTTCTATGCAAATAGCCTGTAGCTGAGTTGTTTCGCGCATTTTTCGGAATTTCTAGGGTGAAAGCTTTGCTTGAGAAAGAGCGTCATCGGTGGCCTGTGCGCTTATAAAATTTCTCTTAAGCTGTTTTATTGTCAACAAAATTACTATCTTACGTTTATTTGCGTCACATTTTTCAGCGTGTCGTTCAGAGGTTAGCAATAATTCCGCAACTTTGCTACACAGCAGATTATGGACTGAGCC
Organism: Aphelenchus avenae; assembly: GCA_020875895.1. Classification (NCBI taxonomy): domain Eukaryota; kingdom Metazoa; phylum Nematoda; class Chromadorea; order Rhabditida; family Aphelenchidae; genus Aphelenchus; species Aphelenchus avenae. The sequence goes on from JNEY01000006.1 coordinate 374,260, forward strand.
AAGCAGAGCCTTGTTCCAATTTGGAGCAAACCGTACAACTGAATAGTTGTACGTACATCGGTTCTGTCTAAACTTAACTAGTCACAAAAATTGTTAGATGTGCTTTGTGCGACAACATTATTCTCATTCGTGCGAGCACTACAGTAACGTTGAGTACTGCGCATTATTGTCTCTAAAAACTTAAAAATTGTTACCTAACTGTACGTCTTTCAGGTGGTTGAGATGGATGAAGGAGATGAATATGTGCCGAATATATCGCAAATGGACTACGCACTCATGGACGGCAGTGGCTCCATGGGCGGCGGCTCGTACTACGACGGCAACTCCGGAGCGTCCGCCATGAACTCCCTGCAGCAGATGACCTCCATGTACGGCGACTCGCCCATGCAGCAACAGATGATGGCTCCTTCGTCGGCTCATCACCTGCAGCAGATGAGCCAAATGAGCAGCATGTACGGAGGCGGAGCGCCGTTGTCCGCTGCTGCACAACCACCGCAGCCCGCCGCGAAGCCGAAGGGTCGGAGCAGAAAGAAGGCGGCGGCGAGCACCGCGAGCAGCACGAAGACCTCCAACACCCCGTCGGCGTACAGTGCTCCCGGAGCGCCCATGCAGCAAGCGCTGCCGCCGTCCTATCAGATGATGCCCGGCGGTCCGCACATGCCACAGAACCCGGCGCTGATGGCACAGGCGAGGCAGCAAGCGCAGCAGAGGCCGCCGCAGCAAGGAGGTTACCCGCCGTACGGCAACAACTTCAACCCGGAGCAGGGATGGACTCCGGAGATGGCGGCGGCGTACCCCGGCATGTCCCAGACGCCTCAACAGTATCGGTCAGCTGGAGCGCCCGGATACCCTCCGAATGCATCGATCCCACCGATGCCACCCGTAAGTTCCCATCTTAAGCTACGAGCGGCAAAAGTTGAACGGTATTTTACCGAGTTTACTAAAATTTTACTCGCGTTAGACTGATGCCTAGCGTACAATCATCCCAAACTCATTGACATTTTAAGAATAGTCAGTTGCCCATAAATAAACCTATTAAAGAAGGCTTAGAACTTTCGACGAACAGCGAATTTTCAGCATAATTACTAGGCCAACTGACAGCTTTTATTCGTGTCTCATGTTCTTAAACCTGAACTCTTCAGGGATATCCCGGCCAGCAAATGCGGCACCCCTACTTCGATCAGCATCAGGGCGCAGGAACCGGCTACATGGGTCAGTATCCACCGAATTCGGCGCAAGCCTCGCAGCCGCGATACCCCACGCCGAGCGGCCAGACGCAAGTGCCGCAGCAGCAGGCGCAGCCGACGCCGCAGCCGTCCGGTCAGCAGCCCTACGGCTACATGGATCCGAACATGGCGTCCTACTATTCGCAATTCCCGAACTACCCTCAGCCGTCGAGTAAGCCACCAACGCAACAGCAGGCGCAAATGGGTCACTATCCAGACCAGCAGTCTGCCTCAGGTAAGCGTTGGTTTTGGTTTACGCTCTGCGCTTAAGCAACTTTTGAGTTTAGGGACCATGCCCGGATCGCAAATGATGCCCCAGTATCCGCAGGGCAATTCACATATGCAACGAGCGCCTGGTCAACCTCCCGGATGGCCCTCTAACTACCCAAATGCTCAGTCATCGGACGGCAGCTACTGGTCGCAGCAGCAGCAACAACAAGCGAGCCAGATGGCTTTCCAGATCCAGGTAAGTACACTACTGAGCCTCGCATAATTGACCGTACCAACTAAGGCATTAGAAGCATGCATTAAATTTTCAGCATGAAATCGCGGAGTGTGAGCGGCAAATCAGCGCATACTATCAGCAGGGACAACGCCCAGAGAGTGCACAGCGAATTGCTCACCTTCAAAGCCGTATTCACTTCCTCCGATCACGCATGCCGCCAAACGCTGCACAGGCTATGCCTGGAGCCACGACGCCCGGATCCGGCAAGCCGCCCAGCGACCACCCGCACATGACTCCACAGCAGTATTCGCCGACGATTCCACCTCAGGGCGGCCCACAAATGTCGGCACAGCAGTCAGCACAGCACTCGATGCAGCGCATGCAGGCGTCGGACATGCCCCGCATGAACAACGAGCAGAAGTCAGCAGTAGCCGTCATGCAGACCGCCGCCAATCAGGTGCAGGTAAGCACGAATTTCAGCTGAATAGCTCGTTGCTTACGCAAGCTAGGGAAAGCGGAACAGTTTTGACGCACATAAAATTGGGGCAAGGTCTGGGTCACATTTTGCGATGCTAAAGTAAGTGACATTTGTGCAAAAAGGTTACTTCAAATTGTTGCCTTACATAGCGGTTGCTACGATGGTAAAATTAAGCTTCTTTAGGTTAACATTACACCGGAGGTTCCTGGAAGGACGCTAATCAGCGTCTACCACCAGTATCCGTCACCGAACACGTCGACGAACGTCTCGACTTCTGCCGGGATGCCGATGATTGTCGATTCATCGTCAGCTGCAAGCAGGGACTCCGTGCCACCAGAGCCGGTTCCTTCCAGCCGCAGCAACGATAAGACTCCAGCTACGTCGCCGACGTTCACGAAGGCAACAACGTTCCCTCCTACTGCCTCGGCTTCGACACCTTCTGAGTCGGCACCTGCTAGTTCGACTCCATCCATGAGCGGCACGCAGTCAGGTCCCGGAAATGTCGCGTCAACGAGCAGCTTTGTCTCAACGCCTACTGAATCTCGCCGCTTTACGACGCCGCCGCCGCCGCAGCCGATGCCCGTCTCGAGCGCGAGATCATCGACCGACTTCAGTGCGCCGCCGATGTACAGTGTCACCGACACAAATGCGGCAGCTACGAGGACGCATGAGTTCGCGACGGTTGCCGATGGCAGAAATCCTGACCAGAAACCGGACCTTGCTTCGCTGAGACAGTCGTCGAACATTTCGCTAAAGTTGCCGAGCTCCGACGCTGAAGCTGACTCTTCCACGGGCCTCTTTTCGGCCGGCGAGCCGAAGCAGCTAGTTGCGGAAACCGAGCTTGTTAACTTCCTGGAGGAACACAAGGTAGGACAGGACGAGCCATTCTTCTGAATATAACTTCTCAGTGGATAAACAGCTGTTTTTTCACGTAAGTCGGCTTTAGATTGAACGAGTCGAAAACGTGCAGCATCAACAGCGTCTCCCAAGTCCTGCACCGCGAAAATTGTCGGCACAGTCGGACGACACAATTCCAGTCATACAGCCACAGCCGGAAAACCAGCTCATATCTGACGGTGGACCGGCCACAGAAGGAGAAGATGCCACTTCTGCTGCCGCCTCCGAAGCTGATGCTCCATCGGCAGCAGAGGAGATCGAAGCATCTCCGATAAAGGAAGAGCCCCAAGCCGTCGAAGACGAACCCGAAGACGAACCACCAAATGAGACGCTGACCGACGCAGGTACAAACGAAGAGGAAAGCCGCCAGTCGCCAACGGAAACCCCAGAGGAGCAGCTGATGGAAGAGTCGAACATTAGCGTCAAGACCGAGGAGGACACTACCGCCGCACCAAGTATTTCCACGGACAACGCCGAGCCGACGTCGGTAGATGACAACGAAGACGGCGCCACCGACAGCAAGAGTGCGCTGATGGACGAGGCCGCGCCGTCCGCGGGTGACTCCGCCGCAGAGGCAGACAGTGACTACGTCGAACCAGCGCCCAAGGCGCGGAAGAAGGCCTCCGGTGGTCGCGGCCGTAAACCGGCTGCGGCAAGCTCGAAGAGGAAGCGCAAGAAGGCCGCCGACGACTGGGACGACGACGACAACTTCGTCGCAGAAACCAAAAAGTAGGTGGCTTGGAGGAACCGTCACGTAACTCGTAAGCTCTTTAAGGAAGTCACGAAAGTCCGAGATAGCTCAGGAATTCGAAGCCGCACTTCAAGAGTCCGGATTGGAGGACTTTGTTGAGGTACGCGTCTCCTCTCGTCCATCTCGGCATTTTTCGTTTACAGAAGCGACGATCGGGCCGCAAGAAGGCGGAGAAGAAGTCATACGACGAGGAAAAGCCAATGGACTTTGAGGAGGAAGTTGAGGCAGAACTACCCAATGGCGACGCGGAGCAGGTCCCGGAGAAGAAGGCAAACGAATGGGTAGTCGAACGCATTCTGGGCGTCCGAACCGTGCAGAAAAAGGTTCGAAATAAAGTTGCGTGTTTGTACACACATAGCACCTTTCAGGTCAAGAGAAAGAAATCCTCAGCTAGTACCACTAAGGAGGAAGCAGTGAATGGCGATGCTAAGGTCTTGCTAAACGGTGAAATGACAAAGGAATCGCCTAAAGAGGAAGAATTGGACAACCAAGAACAGGTAAGAGCTGCAACCACGATGGCATTTAATTGCATCGTTGTGTTCAGACTGAGGCCGAACCGGAGCCACAACCCTCAACGTCAGCTGAAGGCGCCGACGCCAGCGACTCACTCACGCCGGAGCTGAATGGTGTAAAGCCAGTGGAGTCCGAGAGGGATGAAGATGAAGAAGAAGTGGAGGAGGAGGTCGAGGAGATCTACGTGAAGTACAAGGGCCGCTCGTACCTGCACTGTGCTTGGAAGAGCATCGAAGAACTGGAGGCAGACGATAAGCGCATCACGGCCAAGATCAATCGCTTCAAACAGAAGTACGGCACGTCCATGTACGACGACGAGGAGTACTTCAACGAGGACTTCGTCGTTGTGGATCGCGTGCTAGACGAGATTGTCGACGACGAGTCTGGCGATGAGTACTACTTCATCAAGTGGCGATCGCTGCCCTACGAGGAGTGCACTTGGGAGCTGGCCGAGGATGTGCCCAAGGATAAGATCTCTGAGTACCGTGCTCGAAATAAGGTCGACTCCTACAAGCTGGTATGATTTCCTCAAAACATGCTCGCTGACATTCACGTCATTAAGAAGACTAATAGGCCCGTAAATAAGTGCTTGTAGAAGGAGCGCGATCGACCCGACTCCAGCGAATGGACGAAGATCCCAGAAGACAGGCTGTACAAGGACGATAACGAACTTAGGGACTACCAATTCGAGGGCGTCAACTGGCTGCTTTTCTGCTACTACAACCGGTAGGCATCGCCGAAGAGACCATAGCGCCTACTGAGATTTCAGGCAAAACTGCATTCTCGCGGACGAAATGGGCCTCGGAAAGACGGTGCAGTCCATTTGCTTCCTGCAAAGCATATACGACCTCGGCATTCACGGCCCGTTCCTGATCGTCGTCCCTCTTTCTACGCTTCACAACTGGGAGCGCGAGTTCGAAACCTGGACCAACATGAACGCCGTGGTTTACCATGGCGGTGGCGCGAGTCGCGAGATTATCCAGCGCTACGAGATGTACTACCCAAAAAACGAGAAGGTGTGCACTCAGGACTTTAATTATCCAAGGCTAGGAACGAAATTGTTTCTTTCAGAAGAAGGCCATTTACAAGTTCGATGCGCTGATCACGACCTTTGAAATGGTCGTGACGGACTGCGA